>MU716822.1:175454-186785 GCA_026770625.1 Nicotiana glauca | reverse complement strand
CTCGGACGGACTAAGCCATAGTCCTCCAATCACAAACGACCCCGCACTCACCGTAGAGTACGTGTCTTGCCTCAATATAATGTCACAGTGTGATATACCGGGTTTTCAAACCTTCAGGTCATCATCTACATCTATTACTCACCTCAAGCCAGCCAAAATCCTAGCTCGCTATGCCCTTGCCTCTCAAATCGACCTCCTCACGCGTCGAATATGACCAAAACCACAACGAATACGTCACATTATGCTATCGGATCAAAACCCAATCAAAAATAATCGAAAAACATCAATAATCCAGAAATTGACAAAACCCGAGCCCCGGGGACACTTTTAGAAACTCAGAAATTTTTATAAAAAAGTGTTCTTCATCTTCTCCCGATTCCGTACATATAAAGAACATCAAAATCAGAGTCCGTTTGACCCCTCAAATCGACCCCTAAATGTCTCATAATTTCAGGCCCCAAAATCCTATTTTTCTACTGTTTTTCATGAATTGAAAAATAGGATTATGATCTATAATCACCCATAAATGAGTTTTAATAATCAAATCACTTACCTCTGTGATACCCACTGATTTTCTCTCTTAAAAATCGCCTCAGAAGCTTCTTCCCGTTCCAAAATTGAAAGAAAACTCGACCTGCTCATTATAGGTTTACTGTTCACGTGTTTTACTGCTCCCAATGGATTCCCTGTGAAATTCTAATAAATTTAGGATTTTGAATCACTCAATTTGACCTTATAATGAAGGAGATATGTAGGTTTTAAGATTTGCAAATAATGCAGGTTTTTAATACGCCATCAGGGGCAATTTCGTTATTAATCTGAAAATCTGAGCAACCTTAGTAAAATGGCCATAAAATCCTCATACGATGTCCAAATTCGATGATTCTTTTTGCTACGGGTCCGTAATTACGATACGGATCTAATGCTTCATTCAAAACATTAATCGGAGCTCATTTGTTCAATATGATATCATTTATGCTTGAAGAAACGATGTCGAAGCATAAGAAAAACGAGCACAACGCAACCCAAACCTATCCGAAACTCACCCGAGCTCCTCGGGACCGCATACGAACATATTAACATGTCACATATGATCATGCAAACTTAGTTGCACTCTCAAAACACCAAAACTAACATCAAAACACCAAATTTACATCGGATTCAAGCCTAAGTTCTTCTAAAACTTCCGAAACACGCATTTGATCAAAAACCCAACCAAATCACCTCCGAATAACCTGAAATTTTGCACACATATCTCAATTCACCTAACGAAGCTACAACAACTCTCGGAATTCCATTCCGACCCTCGGATCAAAATCTCACCTATCAACCGGAAATCGCCAAAATACTAACTTCGCCAAAATAGGCTAAATTCTTCACCGGACTTCCAAAATTACTTCCGATTGCGCTCATAAGCCTTAAATCATCACCCGGAGCTAACCGAATCATCGGAATTCAATTTCGAGCCTTATAACTTACAAGTCAATATCCGGTTGACTTTTCCAACTTAAGCCTTCTTAAAAGAGACTAAGTATCTAATTTCTTATCAAAATCATTCCAAATAAATTCTAACGCACCCAATACCGATAATGAAACATAAGAAAGTAGAAAATGGGAAGAACAGGGTAGTAACTCATGAGACGACGGGTCGGGTCATCACACAACACTTTCATGGAGGCAATCTCTTTACTCCTCAGCTTTCGGACCTTCCTATCAAGAAAGGCAATTAGAATAAGTGAATTCTTTATTGACCTCAATAGTCTCTATCGAAATAATAAGCAAAGAGTCTCCAACCACCTTCTTCAACATGGATACATGAAACACCGAGTGCATTAAAGACATTTCTGGAGGTAGCTTAAGCTTGTAAGCCACCTGACCGACCCGCTGAATGATTCTATACGGCCCGACATATGTGGGACTCAATTTCCCCTTTTTACCGAATTGCATTATACACTTCATCAGGGAAACCTTCAAGAATACCCAATCATCCTCTTTGAACTCCAAAGCCCTACGACGCACATCCGAATAGGAATTTTGACGACTCTGAGTAGTTTCCAACCATTCCTTAATGATCTTAACCTTCTCCATAGCATGATGCACGAGGTCTGGGCCTATAAATTCTGCTTCCCCAACTTCAAACCACCTAATGAGAGTGATAAGTGGGGATTTTAACTACTTATTAGCATCTTTTTGCTTTTGATTTAGTCTAAAAGCATTTAATTATGTTCCCAAAAACTGATAAGATATGCTTAATTGCAGGAATATTAGAAGACAAACTGCCGAGATGAAATCCAACTCAAGAAGGAGTAATCTTAACTCAAGGACATAACATGCACAGAAGCTCAGAAATGGACCGTAGAATATCATCTACGGCCACAAATTATAAAGGAAAGGTCAACAGAGTTTGGTGTAAGGTGCAATTGTGTGGCCATAAAATCTAGGCCAGGAGCAAAGTTCAGAGAATGTGCATTCCATGTCCATCAAAAGTGCGGACCACACAAATATTATGCGGCCGTAAAGGAAGTGTTATGCGGCCGTAGATGTGAAAGTGCGAACTGCAGAAGAGCAAGATGCGACCGCAGTTACAAATCTACGGACCGTAGAAAAAGTGATTTACGACTGCAAATCAGTATTATACGGTCGCAGACTTCCAGTCCTGACAAGTTGAAGAATTGTGCAGACCGCACATGGAATTGTGTAACCGTAGAACCTCCTGAAGGACATTTTTGTCTGAAATTTCCAGACCTTTTTGTTTGAAATTTCCATACATGTATAAGTAGAAGAGTTTCACAATTTTAGGTTAATTTTTGACATCAACAACTATAGTAGCCATTTCTCTTTGCTTGTTTTAGTATTTTTTTTCTTCTTCATATTTTGGGATATTTTAACATATATTTTATCATTTTGAGTTTAAAATATGAGTATAATTAGTATTTCTTCTTCTATTCCTTCAATTTCAAGCATGAGTAGCTAGATTTTTACTAGGGTTGTGACCTAACCCTAGTGTATAAACCTTATGGGTATTTAATCTAATACTTGTTTATGGTTGAGTGTTATTATTTATCCTTGTTCATGTTTTAATTTGTGGAATTAATGGTTGAAAACATTAGTTCGTGCATATTTGATTTAGTATTTACTTGAGAAAGAGAGACGTAGTCTCGAAAAACTTGGCTAACAAGACATTGGGTCAATCGAGAGATTGGTAATCCCAAGTAAAAGGTTCAATCAAGAGACAGTAATAACCCGAATTGAGATTTTATCAACCTTTTTGTGCAATACCCATTTAGAATTGAGAAAGCTAAATTGGGCAAAATCACTTTTTGACCGAAATACATTGAGTGGATAATTGGGTGTTGATATCTATAATACACCTCGATCAATCGAAAAAGCATTAAGGTTTATATCCCGTTAGGCAAACACCTAGATGATGGTCATAGCCCTAGGCTTTTTACAAAACTTGAAAAATAACAAAAAATAATATCTTAGTTTCATTTCTTAATTTTGCAATCTTAGTTTAAAATAGATATAGAAACAACCCCAAATTTGTGAAAGTATAAATTGAGATAATTCATACTCACGCACTACAATATGTACTCCTACCTCCTACATATATCTCCTTTTGGAAATCGACCCCGACTCCTTATTGGATATTAGTATTGCAATCAATTGTTTCATTCATAACCTTGACTTGAGGTGTAAATTGGACGATACCAATTTTTGGCGCCGTTGCTGGGGAGCTAAAAAATGGATTTAGCTATATATTTGAATTTGTGTATGGATTGTCTTCTTTTCCTTCCGTGTTACTAACTATTGTGTGAACCAATTCTAGGTACAATTATAGAGGATAATGAACTCGGAAACATGCCTATGGGGGATGTGGACATTGATGATGACCAAGTTGAAGAGTTTCCTTTTGAACCTCAAGCAAATAGACAAGGTCGGGTGTCTTAAGAGAACGGCCCAGTTCCAACCCCACCTCCACCAAGAGCGGCTCCATATCGGGTGTTGTCGAATGAAAGGTATGTAAGTGCCATAGTCCCGCCTCGCATTAGGGTGGATAACTTTCAAATTGCAAATGTAATGCTCACATTTCTAGAGCAACGAGGATTCTTCACCAGGGCTCCAAGTCAAAATTCATACAAACGCTCGAAGGGGTTTGACGACATTTGTTGGGGGAGTAAACAAACAAACGCTTCCGAGGATGCTTTAAGGTTAAGGCTATTTCCCTTCTCTCTACGGGGAAAAGCCTTAGATTGGTTAGAAAGATTGTCAAACCATTCTATATATACTTAGGATGGTTTGGTGGAGAAATTTATTGCCAAGTTTTTTTCTCATGGGCTTATGGATACTCTTAGAGACGAGATTTTATCATTCAAAACAAGAGCCTAATACCGTTACTTGAGATATGGGAGCGGTATAGAACAATGGTCAAAGAGTGCCCCAACAATGACATGACGAATCTATGATTCAACAAACTTTCTATTGAGGGATCAATATGACCAATCAGTGTGTGGTAAATTAACTTGCTGGTGGAAATTTCATGACAATGCCGTACGCGGAAGCTTGTCAGATTTTAGATGAAATAGCATGGTGTAGAGCCTCGAACGGTGCCATCTAAATGCTGGAATGGTAAATGTATAAGTAGCCAAATTCTATGAGCGGTAAATGATCATCCCAGCTATCCTTGAAGTCAAGAACAAAGGCGGGAAACATATACTCAAGTGTCTGAATAACCCGCTCTGCCTTTCCATCCGCCAGTGGATGGAAGATTGTACTAAGATTCACCTGAGTAACCAAACCTTGCTGAAATCTTGTCCAAAAATTTGTTGTGAACTGTGTCCCTCGATCTAAGATAATAGAAACTGAAGTGCCATGCAACCTAACTATTTCCTTGATATACAACTCAACATATTGTTCTGATGTATCGGTGGCCTTAACATGTAAGAAGTGTGTTGACTTCGTGAGTTGGTTGGGCCATAATTACCCAAATTGAGTTGAACTTACTAGGCGTGCGAGGTATTCTTACCACAAAGTCTATATTGATCATCTCCCACTTCCACATTGGAATTTCTATGTTCTGTGCCAACCCACCTGGCCTTTGGTGTTCAGCCTTCACTTGTTGACAATTCGGATATATTGCCACAAATTTTGCTACATTCCTATTCATATCATTCCACCAATAGACTTTCTTAAGGTCATGGTATATGTTTATAGAGCCTGGGTGCACAGAATACCTGAAATTGTGAGTCTCGGTCGTGATCTTTTCCCGGGGACGATCTACAATTGGAACACATAATCACCCTTGGTACCTTAGTGTACCATCATCCATGCCAATAGAAAAAGTTGTGGTCTTATGTTTATGAATCCCCTCATTCAACTGTGCCAACAACGTATCGTTGTACTGTTTTCATTGACTTCTACTACAAGTGATGATTCAGCCCTATATTTTACAACCACCCCTCCTTCACTAGATTCAGCAAGACGAACTCCCAAGTAAGCTAACCGGTGAACTTTCTTAGCCAACTATCGTGCCCCTATTTTCCTCATGGAGTCTGAATTTCGACATTCATCTGGAATAACTCATTTCCTTTTGGGAATTGGGTATTTAAATTTGAAGAGTCGCCACCTAACGGATTTAAGGTGCGTTAGGGAACCTAGAGTAGGTAACTTATGAAATCGGTTTGCATTACCATAGACTTGGGTAAGGGCTAGAAATAACCTTGAGGGGAAGGTGCTATGCACCCCTCGCGGTCTACAACGGTGGGCCCCGGCCGAACTCAATTATGTGAATTAGTCATTTATCAAATAGGCAGTCTAAGCACACATATAAGATAAAGGAAAT
Source organism: Nicotiana glauca (assembly GCA_026770625.1). Lineage (NCBI taxonomy): Eukaryota > Viridiplantae > Streptophyta > Magnoliopsida > Solanales > Solanaceae > Nicotiana > Nicotiana glauca. The sequence goes on along the minus strand of MU716822.1, from coordinate 180,943 downwards.
TTGCCAGATAAGTACTCTAAGCACACATATGTAAATAAGATGAGGGAAGTCCTAGGTTTGTTAGTCTATAGGATCACATATGTACAATACCCGGTAATCCTTCTTCAAATAGAGGGGTTACACGTGGCATTAGCGCACAAGTCATCATATCCTTTTACTACCCAATTACCCTCCCTTTGGTCATAGCCTAAAGCGTTCTAGCAACCTTAAAATGTATCCTACGCGTGCACTACCCGTCCCTTTACCTATATAGTCCCCGAGGTATTAGGACTTCTAGTTAAGTTGGATCTAGTCCATCCTACAGTAATTAAAAGGAGAAAATTTTAGGTGACAAACAAAACACGTAGGAATAGACCAAGGATAGAACAATAAAAAGGCTAATATTTTACCTCCACAAATAGAGCAAGTAAGTGCACGTCTCAAACAACAGATTTCAGATATTTCAGAAAGGTCCTGGAAGGGATATCTAGGTGAGCATGACAAGCAGAGAATATACAGAATTTTATCAGGGCGAAGTGAACAGAGACCTAAATAGTTTACTTACTGATTTTTAAAACGTTTGAAATTTGAGCAATCACAAATAAGCAAAGCATAGTTTCACAGTTTTATTACTTCTTGATTGCTTATAGAATTGCCTAGGTGTGGATATGTAATACCTTATAAATATGTTGTCTAAATACAATCAGAATTCTAGGAATCAGTTTAAAAACAATTTGAATTTATTAAGTCCTATAGGCATGTTGGTCTAGGTGCTGAATATTACATTATAGAACTAGTTTATACACACTTATCTCTATGACATCTAAGTGTAGGGGGTTGTTTTAGATAATTTTTTCATAAACGAGATAGATATTGATGTAGACATGATTTAAAGTGAACACAAATATAGTCCTAAGGCAGGATCTCTAATGCACAAAGAATGGACGTTTTTATTAGGCAAAATTATAGGAGTAACTTAATAATAGGATTCCTAGATGATCATGATTATGCAAAAATATAATTCGTAACAAATGGGGTATTGAGCCTATAACATGTTGTCTAGTATGCCAAGTGATCCTAAAAGCATGATTTCTAATGCAGGTAAGCATAGTATAAGCCTAAATCATAATTTTTGATGCAAGTAAACATAATATATACCTAAAGGCATGATTTCTACCCGGTTTCCCTACAAAATCATATAAGAATCCCTCCCTTTTACTAATTTCCCTAATATTTGTTTACAAAGATTATTATTACAAACCAACATTAATAGCGAATTATAGAAGTAAAATTGCTACAACGATAGGGAGCCTGAATATAAGGCCAAAGGATAAACCTGGCAAACTAGGCTTTCAGCCAGTCAAAATGCCATAACCTCATAGTGCACCAATGGTATCCTGATGTGTCAAAGTTCCCAAGGGCCTCAGGGACCTCGGGCAATGCTCACACCAGGAAATTTTCAAAATAACCCTTTGTGAGCAAGTTTGGAAAGCCAACTCCAGTGTATCAAAGTTCAGAGGAGCCTTATGGACTCCTAAGAAATGCTTACACTAGAGAGGCAAGACCCTAGGTGTTCTATGAATAGGGGTTTAAAATAGGAGATAGTTTTGAGAAAATAATTTTGGATTCTCAGGAAGTAAGGAGAAAACAAGGTCATTTAATCACTGTAACTCAAACAACGACCCAGCAGTCAAATAATATGCAAAAACAAGGTAAATTAGGGTTCCAAATTGCTTAATTAACTGCCACTAGGTGAGCATTCAGTCACATATAGAGGGATAGTAGGGCTAAGGGAGTCATATTGGTCAGATGTGAACTTAAGATCCTAGTGAAGAGGAAATAAGTCTGAGTCTGGTTTATATGGAAACATAGAAGTCTAATTAAAGCAAGAACAAACAGATTGAAAGCATGACATACATGGGTTCAATTAGAGAGAAATAGACATGTTATTACAGTCAACATAGAAGTAAACATGTTATTGCAGTAGACACATAGGTTCGATTAAGACAGAAGTAGGCATGGTATTATAAAGAAGCATATAGGTTAAGTTGAATAGGATGAAGCATGTATTCTAATTGAATGGCAGTACACATACTGACTAGGAATAATGAGTATGAATTACATAGGTCTAGTTAGAGATAAATAGGCTGATATAAAGACCCTACTGATTTAGCAACATAAAATGGACATATTAGGAATAGGAACACAGATCAAATCATACTGAGGTTTGCATGATAGTAAAGTGAGAGCATACTAGTTAAAGAAGCAGAAGTATAAAGTAAAGTAGGCATGATTCAACAGTCTAGTCATGGCTTTCAACCGATTAGACAAACAATGAACACAAGTAGCAGAGAAATGAGAGCAGAGTTTGTGTGTGAGTATGTTTTTGTAAACTGTTGTATGTGTCCTTAGAAGAATCAGAATGAGAGTATATATAGCACTTAGTAAGGTAAAAACAAAATAAGGTAAAAAGTGAATCATAGTTCATAATATAAGGGTAATCAAATAAACCAATCAGCCAATTAGCGAGTCAGTTCATATAGAAGAATCTGGAAGAGACCCCTTAGAATGAGGAGATATCAATTAACGGTACAAAACTAGGGCTCAAATAAGGCAAGAAATCATTTTCATATAAGAATAAATCAAATCCCTAAGTCAGGCTGATAGTTTAAATATTGCAAGTATTACTAATTAAAGTCTCAAATAAGGAAATAGGTAAAAATCACAGAGAGATACTGAACTTAATAGGAAAATATGATTCGAATCCCAAATAAAAATCAATCAATATATTGGATTGACAGAAATAAATAAATAAAGGGAAAAATTTCTAAAATAACTAGTGCCGGAAACAGAAAGACCTAGGGTTTAAGCATATACACAAAAATTAATCAAACCAGTAAAGAATAGTCAGATTAAACACTTGGAAGTTTGAAAATCGTTTGAAGAGAACTTAGGACGAACCCTAGTTCTTAGAAATCACTGAAATCAAATAATGATAAGAGAAATAGAAAAACAATACTCAGAACTTTTCAGATCTACAAGGATCTGAACAGACCTAAGTAGTCATAAGACTAGGGTTTTTGAAAATGACAGAGACAAAAGGAAATCGGTCTAAACCCATAGATTCGAACAAAAAATGTAGGGAAAAAAACAACACTCACAAACGGAAATGGCCATAGACAGACCTGTGAAAAAGTTCCGAGCAAAACCAAGTTGAATCTCTTTGAGGTTCTCTCATACATTAACGAAGTCGAAAAACCAGAAGATGTAGCAGGCCGGCATGGGATGAAAAATGAAGAGGAACCCCATAGACGGGGAGTTTTGCAAGTGACGACGGCTAGGTTTTAGGGTTAGGTTGAGAGAGTTGACAAATGAGAGAACGAAGGGCGGTGGAAATGAAAGAAATGAAGGGGTTTAGGGATCGTTTGGGATTAATATGGTAAGTTTAATCGTGGACCGTTGATCTAAAAGATCAACAATCACGATTAAACGGAGTTATTGGGTCGAGTAGGTTTAATTAGGTTAGGGTTGGGTTGAATTTGGTCCGGTTTTAATCGAATTGGGATTGGGGAATTAAAATTGGGCTGGTTTAATAGGCTAGGTCCAAAAAATAAAAAGGGCTATCTATTAAATACCCATTTCATTGATAAAATAATTTTTAAAAATAATTAGCAGATTATAAAAATAATTTTCATGCCTAAAAAATGTTTTAAAATAATTACTTAGTATTTATAAAATACAAAAATCTATATTTTGGTAAAATAATGTACTAATGCATGCATGGGCTACAACTGCAAAGTTATTGCAAAAATAACCCCCAAAATACAAATATGGCTATTTGTGAAATAATTAAAACTTAGTACAAATTCAAATGATAAAAGTAAACCATAAAATTATTATAAAATTATTTTGATGCAATTAGTAATTGTTTGTGTAAATAAAAATACTAGACCAATTAATTAAAACCCTTAAAAATGCAGAAATTATGAAAAAATATTAATTGATGCTAATGCATAGTTTTGGAGGTATATATGCATTTTAAAAATATTTTAGGAAAAAATTGGGTATCTACACCAACGACCATTGATGTGCCTCCAAGTGAGCTAAGCTACCCATGTATTTCTGGCTAAGAACTTCCGCCACAACATTAGCGCTCCCCGGATGATATAGGATATCGATGTCGTAGTCCTTGAGTAACTCACGCTACCTCCTCTGCCTCAGATCAGTTCCTTCTGCTCTAAAATATATTGAAATCTATTATGGTCCATGAATATATCATCATGGATCCCATACAAATAATGACGCCAAATCTTCGGTGCAAACACCACCGCCGCAAGCTCTAGGTCATGTGTTCGATAGTTCTTCTCATGATTCTTGAGTAACCTAGAAGCATAAGCAATCACCTTGCCATGTTGCATCAATACACACCCAAGTACGATCCTTGAAGCATCATAATATACAACAAACCCATATGTACCCTTTGATAAGTGTCAATTTTGACCACTTATTAGTACCTTTTTACTTTTATTTTAGTCCGAAAGTGTTGGTTTATGTTCCAAAAACTCATGAAAGTGTGAAAATTGTAGGAATGTTGGAGATTTGGGATCTTATGAAGAAATCCGACTCAAAATAAGTGTTTCTACTCACAAGGCAAGAAGGGTCGTAACATACTAGAAGTCCGGTCCACAGAAGTATTTTTGCGGTCGCAGAAGCAAGTGCAGACCGAAGAATTCTCTCTGCGGCTACATATTATTGTCAGCGAATTTTGGGCAACTGATTATTATTAGTGCTTTGTATCTTTTCTATATTTCTTATATTGTTGTCATTATTTCTATTATTTTCAGTCGATAGTACTGATATATTATCTCTCTTTTCATCTTCTTGAGCCGAAGGTCTTCCAAAAATAACCTCTCTACTCTCTCGGGATAGGGGTAAGGTCTGTGTGGACTCTACCCTTCCCACACCCCACTTGTGGGATTTTACTAGGTTTTTATTATTGTATAAATAGACGGGAATCACATTTTTGTTGTTTACCATTGTGACCATTTTAGGACAAAAACATCATAGTTTATCATTTTAATTTTATATTATGGGTTTAATTAGTATTTCTTCTTTGTTTTCTTCATTTTCTACTATGAGTAGCTAGATACTTACTAGGGTTGTGACCTAACCGTAGTATGTAAACCTCATGGATATTTAATTTAATGCTTGTTTATGATTGGGTGTTTGTTATTTGGCCTTGTTCATGCATTAATTTTAGAATTAATGGTTACAAACCCGGATTCATGACTTTTAACTTGGTCTTTATTTGAGAAAGAAGGACCTAGTGTAGGAAAACTTACCTAACAAAAAATTGGGCTAGTTAAGGATTTAACTAGCCTAATTAAAGGGTTTGAACTAGAGATAGAAAAAAAACCCACTTGAGCTCATATCAACTATTTAGATTGATAACCATTTGGGCTTGAGAAACCAAATTGGGCAAAACCACTCTATGACCGAGAGGTATTAAG
>MU716822.1:128243-175054 GCA_026770625.1 Nicotiana glauca | reverse complement strand
GGTAACTTAGAGTTAAGAGCTATAATACCCCCCCCCCCCCCATCAAGAAAACAAGTGTTAACATTATCGTGCCCCGTTTCTCCTCGTAGAGTCCGGGTTTCGACATTTATAGGGAATAACTCATTTCCTTTTGGGAATTGGGTATTTGAAGAGTCGTCAACTAACAAATTAAGGTGTGTTAAGGCACCTGGAGCAATTAACTCGTTAAGTAGCGACTCTTCAAAGTTGTTCCCAATGAATGTCGAAACTCGAACTCCGCGAGAAGAAATGGGGCGTGACAGCATGGCGACTCTGCTGGGGATATTTTAGGCTCTTACCATAACAAACTTATTTTTGTGAATTAGTCTTAGGCATGTTTTATCCCGTGCACCCTCCCCCTTATTTGGATTTAACTGCTTATTTTCAAGCATTTATGATTTCCTTTACTTCCTGAAACTAACTTGTCTCTCTGTTTTCTTTTTCGTAACTATCTTTCAATTATTTAAATATACCGCATTTATCATTTTTTACGTACGAATACTTGACAATATGTTATTTATTATTGCATAAATCATGTTCAACATCATATTCCACTCGTGCTTAATCAATACTATAGCAACGTTTGATGAGTGTTTGAGCTCTTCCTATATATCACCCTTTAAATTCGGAAAGGCATATTTGCGGTTAAACTAGTCGATCAGCGGTGCGTTCGACGGTTCTGTGCCTTTCCCCCTCAAGTTGCCCGCTTGAGGGTCCCATTCTAGACTTCTATAGCAACCTTACTCTGATTAATTGTGCATGCATCATGGTCAAACCTAGCCGGTTTAATATGTTATCCACATAATAACCATTTAAGATAAGCCTCGTCCAAAAGTCCATCGGGTTTTTCATAATCCCAACGGATGCAACCACGATTATGTGCATTAATTTTGGAGAAATAAATGCTTATATGCTAATCATTGTTGTGTAAATAGATGAATCTGGAGGGGGAAATGGCCTAACCACCTTTTGTTTTGCAAAAAATGAGGCACGAAGTTCCCAGATTCGTATGGTCGGTAGCATACCTTCACTTTTGCTAGATTGATGGAGGAATCTTCCCTCAAGTGACCAAAATCATGTGAAACGAGTATTAGGAAATTTGCCTTCTCTATTTGATCTTCAGCCAAACAAAATGTTAATCGAGGCTGCCACTATGTTTTAGGACAAGGAAAGGGTTGTGTTCCACTTTGGGGACATAAAAATGACTCCTTTTCTAGAAGAAATAGGAGGATTTGCGGGGCTGCCTTGGGATAGCCCTGGTTTATTAGCACTTGAAAATCGCACCGCTAGAGGATTTCTTAAGATGATCGGGTTGAAGAAAAAAAATGATTTGGAGTGCCTGAAGTATTCCTACATAACTTTTGACTTCCTCTATGAAAGGTACGGTCACAACAACTCTTGCCGTATTTTTGATGATGAATTCTCAATCACCTACTTGGGTTGGGTTCTTCATAGGGTCTTTGTGTTCATTGTGTGTTTCTTGGGCATGATGGTATTCCCGATCCAAGGGAATAGAATCCATACCACGCTGGCCATGATGGACAAAATTTTAATGGATGGGATCGAAGGACAAATATATACCATTGTCCCTATGATCATTGAGGGTTGCAATTTGTTGTTACATGTTTGGTTGTTAGAGCATCTCCAAAGGGGTCAATACCGCCAAGAGCTTCCACGAAGGCCGTGGAATGACCACATAGCTTTCCATCACCCTAAGAGAATGACTTATATTCTAGACATGTTTGCTCAACCTAAGGATGTTGTAGGAGGGGTGCAGTTCTTCAACAAGTTAACTGAGGACCAGGTTCAGTGGATGTTCGAGGGTTTCCCCACCGACGAGTTCATCGTTAAATCCAGAGACGTCCCGTATTTGGTGTTGATTGGGTTAAGGGGTATATACCCTTATGCTCCCCTCACGGTTATAAGGTAGGTAGGCAAGAGACAGGTCATACCACAGGTCGCTAAAATGATTCACTTCATAGCTGATTTCCAGGGTGATGCCATCCCATATAAGAATGAAGCACAATATATGTGGACCCTAAAGATTATCGTGGAAAAGGATACCATCGAGCCAGACCGTTATCATGCCAGTCACTCATACTTTTACTCCTTATGGTTGGATGATAATCTATCAGGAATCTTCGAGCCAAGGGTTAGTCCAAGAAAAAGGGTCATAGACGAATTTGCTGAAGCAGAGGTGAAGTATAACAAGATGCACAAAAGAGTTTGAGAGTCTAAAGCTGAGCATATGGCGTAGCATAAGGCCGATATGGAAATGATTAATGAGTGGAAAGAGATGGCTGCTAAATCCAGCCAAAGACTGGAATATCTGGAGTATAGTTTGATGGAATTGGAGGCGAAGATAAGAAAGAGTAACCAATTGCCATAACGCTGAAGGAAACGAAGGAGGGAATTTGGCAAGGGCATTCTTATTGCTGAACCTGCGTGAGATGGGAGAACTGATTGATAATAGCATCCGATCTGGAGAGGGTTCTTCTGGGACCAAGTAGATTAGGTTTACTTGCTTTTCTTTCAAATGTAATAAGGCCAAGCGCCATTAGTAACATTATTTAGCGTCATTTTGGGTCATTTATTTTTACAGTAATGAAATGAGGCAATTATTGGCACTAAATTTCTCCAAATCTATTTGTCCTTGGCCTACCTCGGGTGCAACGAGACTCCTAAATTAGGACACGAATTTACATTCCCTCTATATGTATTTAAATACTGTAAATATTTTAGAACCCTTACTGAATTATTTACCTTTTATTTTTCTTTATTCTTTATTCCCATCCCCTAAGGTGGGTTCGCATATACTGGCATCATCAACATATCACACCAGATCTAGAGGCCCTCCACCTCCACCACCTCCTCCTCCAAGTAATACAAAGAGCAAAGAGAAAGCTAAAATGGATGACTTAAGTGGTATTCGAAAGGAAAATGCGAAGAATGCAAAAACTTCAGACGGCCGGAGCACTCCGGCACCAAATGATTTGGTTTTATGGTTGGAACAAAAGATACTAGAGTTACAGGGAGAACTTGAGCAGGTCCGCACCTTAGCAAACCTATCCCTCACCCTAAATGTCCCCGATGTCAACCAAAAAAATACCAAAAAAGGGGGCAGAATTTTGAGGAGGACCCTCAAAATTCTAACACAAGAAAGTCGTAATGTCTCTTAAATATGTTACAGTCACTAGTTCATCTAAAATTACTTGATATTTCACTATGTTTTCTAAAATAACTCTATTTTCATCAATGATTGCATACTTTTGAAAACTCTATTTTTGTAATAGCCAGGTTACCCAGGAAAACACAAACAAAGCCTTCAGAACAGAGGAGAAAATCTAGCAGACGAAGGCACAAACCAACCTCCCCTTATAAAACTTACAATTTTTCTTTTAGCGAAAGAACATCTGATGTAACAGTAGTGTTTGTAAATATATATACATGCAGCAAAATCACTATCAATCGGGCCACCAAACACCGAATATATCTCCAATTAAGAAATCTTATACTCTTATTTGCTACTCGTTCTTTGCACAGGACTAAGCCTTGTCCCGCATCTTGGATGAGACTAAGACCTGTCTCCACCTTGCATAAGTCTAAGCTGTGCCTTCATCTGCATGGGACTAAGCCATGTCTTGTATTTGCATGAGGTTAAGCTCTACCTTCATATTTACATGAGGCTAAGACCTGCCTCCATATTTGCATAAGGCTAAACTCTGCCTTCCATCTGCACGGGACTAAGCCTTGTCATGCATCTTACATGAGGCTAAGCCCTGCCTTCATATCTGCATAAGGCTAAACGTTGCCTTCTCTTTGCAAAAGACTAAGCTTTGTCTCCACTCTTGCATGAGGCTAAGCCCTACCTCCACATATGCATAAGGCTAAGCATTACCTTCTCTGTGTATAAGGCTAAGCTCTACCTTCCATCTGCATGGGACTAAGCCCTGTCCTGCATCCTACATGAGACTAAGCCCTGTCTTCACCTTGCATAAGGCTAAGCTCTACCTTCATTTGTATGGGACTAAGCCATGTCCCACATTTGCACGAGGTTAAGCTCCACCTCCATACTTGCATGAGGTTAAGTCCTATATCCACCTTGCATAAGGCTAAGCTCTATCTTCATCTGCATGGGACTAAGCCATATCCCACGTTTGTATGAGGTTAAGCTCTACCTCCATACTTGCATGAGGCTAAGCCCTGCCTCCATTTTTGCATAAGGCTAAGCTTTCCCTTCCATTTACATGGGACTAATCCATGTCCCACATCTTTCATGAGGTTAAGCTCTAGCTCCCTACTTGCATGAGGCTAAGCCCTACCTCCATATCTGCATAAGGCTATGCTCTTCTTTCACTTGCATAGGACTAAGCCCTATCCCGCATAATTCATGAGACTAAGCTCTGCCTCCATAACTGCACGAGGCTAAGCTCTACCTCCAACTTGCATTTTTGTCAAGATCAAAGAACTATCTCTCTGGCACTATCTACTTTGCTCTTCTTTCGGGCTAAGATTTGCCCTCAACCTCACAAGACTAAGCCTTGTCTTGCTGATCCTATCATCATATTATCGCATATCGTGGGCTGAAATATCGCCAACCTGTCTAAAGGCATCATCCTCATTGCCAGAAGACACCATGTCATGGCCTGAGGATCTCTCAAACTTGCACATTATTATTCAAAGGAATCATGGTTCAGAGGCACCATTTTCATAGCCCGAGAACATCATTGCATAGCCTACGAATCCCTCATTGAACAAATCATGTCCTAGGGCATCATGGTCTAAGGACGTCATCCTCAACTGTTCGAAGACTATCTTTCATGGTCTGAAGGGAATTTGCATCATCTGTATATTCACATGCATCGTGTTTTAAGTTTGCAGGTATTCCACGAGGTAACCGTTCTCCAAACAGGTGCAGCCTTCACTCCATTTTCCGCTCATACCATTTTCACTTTGCAATTCATAACTGATTCTTATCAGTCACCCATCCTACCTCGTGATATCCACCTCTGCCCTGCAATACATTTGATACACTCAAGACCCATAATCATAACTTCATCCGACATTACCCTTCATAAAAGAACCTTTGCTGAAATTGGCTACCATTCCTATAACAACTCCATCGGCTTCATTCCCCCGTGGATCCAGAAGTATACATGGCCTGATTCTTGTAAAACTAGGGATATGTAGGTAGCTCAAAGAACATGGTTCGGCCTATATTTTCCAAAAAATGCCCACTCGATCAAAATTGGCCATCATTTCTTTACCCAAAAACACTTTCATCCTTTCCGAGTAAAGAGGGGCAACGAACCAGTGCAGGAAAGAAACCCATGGAGTTTGAGTTTCAAAATTTAACTAGAGACATACCAGTTAAAGAAGAAAGTGCAAAATGTAAAGCAAGTGTAGTTGCAATGTCTAGCCTTGACTTTCAGTCGGCTAGACCAATAGTTATCACATGTAACAGAGAGAGAGAAGAAAGAGTTTGAGTGTGAGTATGTGTATTTTGAACTTAGTGTCCCTCTTTGAGAGGTAGAATAAGAGTGTATATATAGCACTTAAGGGTTGACTCAAAATAACGTAAAAGAATCACAGTTCAATCAATTAGTGGCAATTAATCAGTCACAGGATCAGTTCCCATAGAGGAGTCTGGAATAGACCCCTTAGTTGGGGCGGGGGAGGGGGGTGGCAATCAATTAACGGTCACAACAGGGTGTCCAATTAAGGTAAGGACTCAAAAACATTCCACGTACGGAGTCATTAGAAATCCCAAAATCATACTGATAACTAATTAAGGGAAGTATGATCAATTAAGATCACAAATAAAGAAACAAATAAAATTTCAGCACATACTTATTTTAATAGGACATTTAATAGGAATCAATCAGTAAAATCTTAAAAGAATACTGATTTTATAGGAAAGAGTTATTCAGATTCCCTAAATAGAAATCAATTAAGTAAAACCTCACAGAAATATCATATTTAATAAGAAAAGCTTGTTCGAATCATCAATAGAGGTCAAGTAGGGGAAAAATCCCAAAGAATATTGGATTTAATAGGGAAAACATTTGAATCCCTAAATAGAATCAGTGAGTGCAATTGATTCACAGAAATTAACATAACAGAAAAAATCAATGTAACCATTAGAAACATCTAGGGTTTGAGCATACATACAAAAATTAACCAAATACGTGAAGAGATGAACTAATTAAACATTAAATGTAGAAAAATGTTTGAAGAAGGTCTGGGAAGAACCTTAGTTGAGAAAGAGTGACTAAAAATCGAAGTAGTTAATTAAACAAGATATTTTTAGAGGAAAACACCTAATAATACTCGAATCACCTCATATCTATAAAGATCCGAGAAGAATCGAATAGTAATGAAACTAGGGTTTTTAGAAAATAACTGAGATGAAGAGAATCGGTCAAAAACCCATTGATACATACTAAAAAGCAAAAGAAAATCCATACTCACAAACAAAAGTGGCAAGAGACAGGACAGTAAACAACTTTTAGGCCAGAACAAGGTTGAATCTTCCATGAGATTCTTCTAAGGACTCATGAAATCAAAGAGCCAAGGAGTATAGGAGACCAGTGGTGGTCGGAAAAGGCACGGAAACACCATAGAAGCAAGGTCTTCGCTGGTGACAACGATTATGGTTAGGGTGAGTTGTGAAAGAATTGGAAGGGTGAGGGAAATAGGTGATGGCAGTCGAAGAGAAATGAGGGGGGGTTATGGTTAGGTGAATTAAAATGGTAAGTTTAATCATGGACCGTTGATCAAAAGAATCAACGGCCATGATTAAACGGGGTTATTAGGTCGGGTGTGTACATATTGGGCTTAAGGGGCTTGGGCTGGTATATTTAAGGATTTGGGCTAATATTAAAGGGGTTTGGGATGGTATTAAAAGAGGCTAGGTCTGAAATAGAAAGGCATTTGTTAAATACCTAAATAATTTATAAAAATAATTTTTAAAATAATTAACATATTATAAAAATTAATTTTCATGCATAGAAATGTTTTAAAAATAATTACTAAATATTTTAAAATACAACAAGCTATTTTCTAGTAAAATAATGTAATAATGCATGCATGGGCCATATTGCAAAATTATTACAATTGTAACCAAAAGGTGTAAATCTGGCCATTTGCAAAATAATTTGAACTTAATACGATCATAAATGGTAATATTAAATCATGGAATGTTATAAAGTCATTTGTCATGCAATTTTGTAATTATTTATATAGACAAAATATTAATTTAAAATATAGAAATTATGAAAAAAAATATCAATTGATGCTAATGCATAGTTTTGCACTTAAAAAAATATTATAGGAAAACATTGGGTATCAACTAACATAATTAACCAATTAGGCGAATACCTCGGCGAAGGTTACATCCCTAGTATTTTTACCTATTTGAAAACAACCAAAAATAATTAGTCTATCTCTAATTTCATTTCTCTAATTGAGTATTGATAGTGTAGTTTATCGAGGTAATTTGCAAAACCGACATGATTGGAAGCGTATTAAAGTTGATTCGTCTTCTCGTATCAAGTATACACTCTAACACACATTCTTAGATCCCTGAGGAAATCGACCCCGACTCATAGTTGGATACTATTCTTCCAACGACCTCTTCCACTCATTATTGAGTGTGGATTGGGAGTGGATCAATTCTTGGTCCCATTGCTGGGGAGTTACAATGGTGTTAGCTATATATTTGAGTGTATTTTTGGAATATCTTCTTTCCCTTCCGTGTAGATATGTTACATCAAGTGCCACAGCGAAGAGGTCGGGGACCACAAAACAATGTGCCCGTTCCACCCCCACCACATCCACTACAAAAAGCTCCACTCCGGATACTTCCCAACGAAAGTTATGCTAGTACAATAGTCCCTCCCCGTATTAGGGCGGGCAACTTTCAAATCACTAATATGAGTCTCACTTTGATTGAGCAACGGGGTTTCTTTACCGGTGCTCCAATTCAAAATTCTTACAAACATTTGAAAGGCTTTGTGGATACATTTTAGGGGAGCAAGCAAACTAATATTTCCGAGGATGCATTGAGGCTAAGGCTTTTTTCCTTCTCTCTATAGGGGAAAGCTTTATATTGGTTGGAACGATTGCCGAACTATTCATTTCACACTTGGGTTGAGTTGGAATCCAAGTTCATTGTTGAGTTTTTCTCTCCCGGGCGCATGTCTATACTTCGAGATGAGATCTTGGCATTCAAACAAGATCCAAATGAACCATTACACAAAATATGGCAGCGCTATAGAACAATAGTTAAGGAATGTCCCAACAACGATATGATGGAAAGCATGTTGCAACAAACCTTTTATCGTGGGATTAACACAACTAACCAATGTGTAGTGAATTAACTAGCCAGTGGCAACTTTATGACTACGCCTTATGCGGAGACATTTGAAATCTTAGATGAGATGGTGGAAACGTCATCGGCTTGGTAATCCCGGGCCAATGTCCCACAAGGTGATCCAAAAATGATCCACCTCACAAAGAATTTCAAGGCCATGAGCAAGCCTTTGCCGAATTAACAACTACCATGACTCAACTAGTAAAGTGTCAACAAAATCAAGTGCAAGACCCTAAAAAAGTTCATTCTATGGAGGGAGTGAATGTTTTGGTGAACAAGAAGGGGAATAAGAGTCCATAAGTGCAAACTCGAGTGGAGAACTATGTGTAAGAAGATGACGTTTTGATCAAGATGGTTCTTATAATGAGCAAGAGAAAGAAGTGCAATATGTGAACAATTTTCAAGGGCAAAGAAATAACTTCCAAGGCCAAACTAACAACAGTAACCATAAAACAATCATGGCAATTGGAATTCTAACAATCAAGGGAATTGGCATAACAACAACAATCAAGGAAATTGGAGTGAAAACAATCAAGTAAATTAGGGAGGCAACAACCAAGGTGGTTGGTGTAACATTCATGGTAATCGAGGGTCGGGTTTTCAAAGTCCCCCAATGTATTAACAACCGAGTAACCCACCTCCTTATCCTTCCCATAGTTCAAGTTCCTCAAAGAATAAGATGGGATGTATTGAAAATTTGTTCAAGCAAATGATGGAATGGAATGTCGATCCGGATGCCTAACTTGCCTCACACAACACATCAATCCGCAACTTAGAAGTTTAAATAGGGCAAATATCTCAAGATCTAAATTCTCATCCTAAGGGTGCAGTACTAAGTGACACGGTGGTAAACCCAAAGGGTGGTAACATTACGGGGCACACTATGGTGGTTATCACCAGAAGTGGAAGAGGTGGGAATGCACCCACCTCAAGTCAAAGGCAACTTGTTGATGATGATTAAGTGATGCAAGAAGAAGAGATCCCGAACAATGTGGTGCAACCTAATGATGAAGTTCAGATTGATATCGATGATAATGTGGAAGAGATTTAAAAAGAGGTGAACCCATCTAGGGAACACATTATTGACATACCAGAGCTGGTAGTTGATAACTAGGGATTTTGACATGTTTCATGCTCCTTCTTACTTACGCTTTGATTATAAATTCTTACAAAATAGTCCCAAAAGGCTTATAAGTTGTGCTTGATTGAAGGTTTGATCAACAAAGTGACGAGATGTCAAAATCGACTCAAAAGGAGTGAAACCTGTACAAGTACCAAAGACAAGACAAGTCAGGACAAACAAGCCTAGTGCGGCCGCACTACACTTTGTGCAGTCCCCACTAGGGAGATTCAGAGACCTAGATTTTAAGGCATCAAAGCAGTGCGGCCGCAGTAGATATTATGCGGCCTGCACTGAAGACACCGCAGCCATACTACCATTTTATGCGGTCCGCGAAAGCAAACTTCAGAGAGATGTCAAGTGCTAAGGTTCAAACCTGTGTGGTCTGCGGTCGTGTTTGTACGGACCGCGCTAGATGCCTCCGCGGCCGCAGTCCATTCTGTGCGGTCCTTGGAGCCTGTGTTCAGAGAGTTAATTTTTCAGAGTCAAGAGCCTAGTGCGGCCGCACACCATTTTGTGCGGTCCGCAATGACCCCGCAGGAGAATTTTTCTCCAGTTTTTCCAGCTTAGTATAAATAGAACCTTTTTCCATTTTTAGGGTATCAGATGTTATAGTACTGTAGATGCATTCATGAGACGATATTTCTTAGCCATTTTTGGAAACTTTTACTTAGTTGCAATCATTGAATCTTTGTATTTACTTTAGTAATTAATTAATAATGTGTCTTTCTCTTTATTTATTTCTCTAATTTTCTCTTCAGGCATGCGTAGCTAGACCCATTAGCTAGGGTTGTGGCTCAACCCTAGTGTGGGTAATTGATGGGTGTTGTGGTTTAAGGTTATATTGACTATGGGCGTTTATTATTTGGGTTAATTTTATAGTTTAATTTATAAATTAGTGGTTGCAAAACTAGTTTGTGCTAAGTTGACTTGGGCTCTTCTTAAGAAAAGAGCCTAAGTCTCTAAAATTGACTCAACAAGGAATTGGGATGGACTCAAGAGATTTGATAGTCCCAATTAAAGGGTTAAACCTCGAGAGAGTAACTACTCGACTTGAACCCTAGTTGCTTGGGCAAATATGCATACCCAATTGATCTTGAGAAAGTCAATTGGGCAAAACCACTCTTTCTACCGAGAGGTGTAGAGTGGGTAGTATCGAGCAACGGTTATAACATATTCCCCAATCATTCCAATCATGCCTTAGATGCAATTACCCATCAATTAGCCATCTAGGTGAAAGTCACTACCCTAGTGCCTTTTAAACCATTAGATATAACTTGTAGCAATTTACTCTTAGTTTAATTTAGTTTCAATTATAATTTGTAGTTTGATCATAGTAGAATATAAAGAAAAACCAAAAATGAATAGAAATGATTTTTGGAACAAATACGCAATTCCAACCTAAATAGATACTCGACTCCATTCCTATCTCCCTGAGGAAATTGATCCCGACCCACAAATCGTTGCGACCCTCTCTCGCTAGTTTTTAGTGGTGCAGAGTAGGCTGCGATCAACTTTTTGGCCTCCATTGTCGGTGGATCTAACAGTTTTGGCCATCTATTTGGTTAGTTTTGTGTATTGTTCTTCTTTCTTTCTTTGTTACTTACTTGTTTGTGTCACTACTCACGTACCAATATGGCATTGAACAACGCTAATAACCCTCTTGGAAACGTGATAGCGGGGAAGGAGGTAGATGATCTTAAGCAAGATGAGGTGCCTCTTGCACCTCAAGGACAACGGAGAGGCCAGAATGCCAATGCTAATCCAAATGATAATATTCCAAACTCTCCTCTGCCACCTCCAAGAGTGGCTCCCAGAGTATTAGCGAATCAAGTATATGCAAGTGCTATGGTCCCTCCCCGAATTCGGGCAGGGAATTTTCAAATAACCAATGTCAATAATGATACTAGACGAGTGGAGTGCGTAAACGCCTTGCATGGAATGGGGTCCTATTCTTATGAGCTGAGAAGGCTATCCTTGGACCTCAAAAATAGAAAGTCGCCTCCAACTAAGCCATCAATAGAGGAACCACCGGTATTGGAGCTGAAGCCATTGCCTCCACACCTCAAGTATGAGTTCTTGGGCCCTTGTTCTACTTTACCTATTATTCTTTCCTCATGCCTTACTAACTTGCAGGTAGACGCCACTTTGGCGGCTCTAAAAAGGAGGAAGAAAGCAATTGGGTGGACATTGGTCGACATTCCGGGAATAAGCCCCGCATTCTGTATGCACAAAATCATCTTGGAGGATGATGCAAAACCCTCCTTGGAGCATCAAAGAAGATTGAATGAAGCAATGCAAGAGATGGTGAAGAAAGAAGTGATAGAATGGTTGGATGCCGGGGTTGTGTACCCTATCTCCAATAGCTCATGGACTTCTCCGGTGCAATGTGTACCGAAGAAGGGTAGGACGACTGTGGTGACAAATGACAATAATGAACTTATTTCCACTCGGACTGTTACCGGATGGAGGGTATGTATGGACTACCGGAAGCTGAACAAGGTGTCTCGAAAGGATCACTTCACATTGCCATTCCTTGACCAAATTCTAGATTGTCTTGCGGGGCATGCCTTTTTTGGATGGATATTAGGTTTACAATCAAATCTTAGTCACTCCCGAGGACCAAGAGAAGACCACATTCACTTGCGTATATGGCACTTTTGCTTTCTCTCGGATGCCGTTCGGGTTGTACAATGCTCCGAAGACCTTCCAATGATGCATGATGGCTATTTTCACTGACATGGTGGAAGATATCTTGGAGGTTTTCATGGATGATTTCAGTGTGGTTAGTGATTCCTTTGAAGAGTGTTTGGGTAATCTGGATAGAGTGTTGGCCTGGTATGAAGACACAAACCTTGTACTCAATTGGGAAAAATGCAATTTCATGGTTGAAGAGGATATAGTGTTGGGTCACAAAATTTCTAAGCATGGGATTGAAGTAGACAAAGCCAAGATTGAGATGATTTCAAGGCTTCCTCCCCCACTTCTCTCAAATGGGTGAGGAGTTTTCTTGGGAATGCGGGGTTCTGCTGGCAGTTTATCAAGGATTTTTCGAAGGTAGTGAACCCTCTTTGCAAGTTGCTAGAGAAATATGCTAAGTTTGTGTTTGACGAGAAATTCATGGAGGCCTTCGAACCCTCTTTGAAAGTTGCTAGAGAAAGATGCTAAGTTTGTGTTTGATGAGAAATTCATGGAGGCCTTCGAACTTCTCAAGAATAAGTCGACCACTACTCCTATCATTAACGCATGTTATTGGAGCTTGCCCTTTGAGCTCATGTGTGATGCTAGCGATGTTGCGATTGGAGCAGTGTTGGGTCAACGTATGAACAAAATGTTTCATCCGGTGTACTATGCGATCAAGACAATGAATGATGCTCAATTGAACTACACAGTGATCGAGAAAGAGTTGTTGGCCATAGTGTTTGCAATGGAAAAGTTCTGACCGTACCTTATGGGGGTCAAAGTCATAGTGCACACCAATCATACCACCCTTAGGTACTTGATGACAAAGAAAGACTCCAAGGCAAGATTGATGAGATGGGTGTTACTACTTCAAGAGTTTGATCTAGAAATTGTGGACCGGAAAGGTAGTGAGAATCAAGTGGCAGACTACTTGTCCTATTCAGAGGAGGAAGGGAGGCCTTGTGATGGCCTAGAGATCAATGACTCATTTCCCGATGAACAACTCCTTGCGGTGTCAATAAATGATATGCCATGGTTTGCCGATGTTGCTAATTACCTTGTGATCGGAATAGTCCCGTATGAGCTCTCATCTAACCAAGGAAGAATCTCAAGCGAGATAGTTTAGACTTCTATTGGGATGATCCATACTTGTTCAAGATTTGCACGGATGGTGTGATTCGAAGGTGTGTCCCAGAGGAAGAGCAATTGAGTATTTTAGAGGCTTGTTATTCCTCTCCCTATGGTGGCCATCATGGCGGGGCGAGGATGACTTCTAAAGTTCTTAGTTGTGGGTTTTATTGGCCAACTTTGTTCAAAGATGCGGGTGATTTTATGAAGAGATGCGATGAGTGCCAAAGAGCGGGTGGGATTTCCAAGAAATATGAGATGCCTCTAAAGACAATTCATGAAGTTGATATCTTTGATGTATGGGGTATCAATTTTGTGGGCCCTTTCGTTAGCTCTTGTGGGAATACTTACATTCTTGTAACGGTTGATTATGTGTCAAAATGGTTTGAGGCTGTGGCCTTGCCCAACAATGAAGCTAGGAGTGTGGTGGCATTTCTGAAGAAGAGCATTTTCACAAGGTTTGGTACACCCCGGGCAATTATCATTGATGGAGGATCGCATTTTTGTAATACAGCTTTTGATGCCTTGCTTTCCAAGTATGGTGTCAACCATAAAGTCTCTACACCTTATCATCCTCAAGCAAGTGGACAGGTTGAAGTGTCTAATAGGGATATCAAGATCATTTTGTCCAAAACTGTCAATGCCAATACGACTGATTAGTCTAAAAAGTTAGATGATGCTCTATGGGCTTACCGGACCGCTTACAAGACCCCAGTTGGTATGTCACCGTACCGGTTGGTGTTTGGGAAAGCATGTCATCTACCAGTAGAGTTGGAGAATAAGGCTATGTGGACCTTGAGGAAGCTTAATCTTGAGTGGGATGTTGCGGCCAATCTTCGTGTTGAACAATTCAATGAACTTAATGAATTCCGGTTCCATGCATACTCTAGTTCTCCTTGTATAAGGACAACATAAAGTACCTTCATGATAAATATGCTTGTGTAAAGGAGTTCAAAGTTGTATATTTGGTTCTCTTGTTCAATTCCCAGTTACGTCTGTTTCCGGGAAAGCTTAAATCAAAATGGAGTGGACCGTTTGAAGTTGTGTTGGTGACCCCTTTTGGTGCTCTTGATTTGAAAAACAAAAATGGTGAAGTCTTTAGAGTGAATGGGCACTGTGTCAAGCATTATATTGGAAAAATTGATTACAGCCACGTGGTGGAACTTATCCATTTCAAATGATGTGATGGTAACCCGCGTCGTGCCGCGACGTTATTCTTGGGAGGCAACCCATGTGTTTTTCTTCTTGTTTTCTTTGAATTTATTTGTAGTATAGTATTGATTTTTGGGCTGACTCGTTGTGATATGTTGTAGGGATGGTGTTGATACGGTGCAAGATATAATGAAGAAAATGTTCAGTCTCTGAAGTTACCAGTGCGGCCGCACTACATTTTGTGCGGTCCGCATTGGTGAAGGTCAAAATACTACCTCTCTGAAGTTGGCCACTGTGGCCACACTACACTTTATACGGTCTATGGTGGACCACTGCGGCCGCGGTCTGTTCTGTGCATACTGTAGTGGGATAACTGGCCAAGCTTGATCATAACAGCCCAGTAGGGACTGTGGTCCATTTTGTGCGGTCTGCACTGGTAGGTGAGCATGGGACCAGTGGTTTCTCTATAAATAGACCCCAAGGAGCCCCTTTTACCTTTTTTACAAAATCAAACCTTAGAGCTATTATTTACTGTTCATCCCTTGCATCTTCTTCCCGTAATTAGTTCGATTTTTAGGTTAAGTTAGTTTAAATGATGATTCATGTGGACTTAGTGAGTATAATGGACTGGGAAAACATTTAGGAACCCTAATTAGGTAGACATTTGGACTTAAAAGCAAAATCTGATGAACCCTAACTCAGTGCAAAGTCTGTGCACGTAGCATGGACCGCAGTCGTTTCTGTGCGGTCTGCAATGCCCTAGTGCGGTCTCAGTACCACTTTGTGTGGAACGCACTGATGATCTTATGTCCAGGTGACTTTTGCCCAGTGCGGCCGCACTACATTTTGTGCGATCCGGATTGGCCCAGTGCGGCCGCGGTACCATTTTGTACGGTCCGTATTGGTCAGATTTAGAGGATGGGTATTCTGAACCCCACCCCTATACGGACAGCGATCGGTTTTGTGTGGTCCGCACTGGTCCCTGTGTAGCCGCACTATCATTTTGTACGGTCGCATTGGGTAATTTCTGCAACTGTCTGCAACACTATGACTCTATTCTACAATTTTTTCTACTACAATAACTTAAACTGCCTTGGTTGATACTAACAAATACATTGAATGATATTTGCAGACAATGGTAAAATAAAGAGGCAAGGGATCAAAACAACTTGGGAGAGGTGAATCGTCCTGGGGAGGCAAGGGCAAGAAGATGATAAAACTCACTCCCCAAGCTTGAAAAAACATTAAAGGACCATAAAACTAATCAAAGCTGCAGACAGAGCTGCTTCCCATTCCTCGGGGAGTGAGTATCAACCGTCAAGGAACATTTCTTCAGACTCCGTGCCAAAATACATGGAAAACCAGCCAGATAGTCTTAGACTATGAGACACCCCTCCACCATCACCCACTGCCCAAGCACCAACTAATGTCATTTCTAAGTCGTTTGAGGGCTCAGCAGCCGGTAGTATGGAATACTCCACCTCCCCATAGTGTCATTATCTGGGGTAGGTATAGACGGAGGTGAGAAGGAGGTACAAGGGGATGAGGAGATAGCTGAAGGTGGTGAGCCTCAAGTGGGAGGCATTGCCCGAACTAGAAAGCTCGATGTCTGGTAGGATAGGTTTGTGAGCCAGGTGGCGTACCACAAGTTTAAGGAGTGGTGGGCGGTAAGAAAATTGATACCGGAGCAGAGTTTCATTGACAGAGATCTATTACCCCACAACCCTGGTGTGCAAAGACAATTTAGGACTAGAGTGGGCTGGGAACACTTTATGGATAAATGTATAGATGCCAATGAACACATGGTCAAAGAGTTTTACTGCAATGTAGCCCACATCCAAAATGGCTCCAAAGTGACCATGGTTCGTAATAAGACAGCGTTGTTTAAAGGGAAATACCTAAACGAATATTTGGGCTTCAATAAGGAGGATGAAACTTTGCACATGGTAAAGTTGGAGATGGGCGAGGAGGTCCGTCCATGGTTAGCTCGGTACCTGGCAGTCCCAGGTACCATTCCTGAGTGGTTGACTGCTGGGGTCAAAATATTGTAGAGGACCTTAAACTTTGAGGTGAGGGGTTGGGAGACGTTTGTTTGCAGTCGGTTGGATCCTACTACACATGACCAGACCCTTCCTTTCCACCAGGCTATATTGGTTGCTTCGATTATAGCGAGATACCCCATAAATATGAGGAATGTGATGTCCCGCATTATCTCGTTAGTGGGAGTAGAGCATGACCGTAACTACCCTTTCCCTAGCACCCTCACTATGTACTTTCGGGACTTGGAGGTGGATAAGAAGCCCTATGACGTCAAGGTCAAGATGACAACCCCATTCTCCTGGTATAGCTTGAAGGGGAATGAAAACCCTAAGGACAAGAACTACAAAGCCCCTGTTTCTGCCCAACTGGCCAGTATGAAGAGCCAATTGTGGTAGAGGTCCCTGCTGAGCCTACCTCCACTTCTGCTGGCATGCCTCTTGGCCCATCCACATCAGCAGGCCCGGAGATCCTATCTACCTGGGCCAATTCCATCACTGCCCGCCGGCTGAGCTAGGCCCTGTTAAGTATAAACAATTGGATGTAGAATGCTTCATCCAAGTTGTCCACATTGACTACTACTGTAGCGGCTCAGTCGGTACCTCAGCCAGTACAGGTCCCACAGTCGATAGAGGATGCTTTGAAGGAGATACTTGATAACCAGAAGAAAATCCTCACCACTCAGGATACATTGGCCAAGGTAATCGATCCACAAACAAGGCCCTCAAGGAGCTTGCTAAGGAACATAAGAAGCTGCGAAAAACACGGGCCTCCAAGGAGTCCGTAAAGGATCTGCGGGCAGATGTTGATAGACTGAAGGCAGACCAACTGTCTTTGGACCTATTGCTTGATGATCCTGTCCCAGCAGTTCATCTTCAGCTGGAGCAGACCTAGAGGCCTCCGAAGAGGAGGAAGATTCCTAGAGCAGATGATGGCATCATCCAGTTGGTGGACCCACTGGAGGCTTCCTCTAGTCAGCCACAAGATATACTAGCTCCAGAGTCTGTCCAGATCCAGGCCCAGGTCCCAGTAGCAGCGGAGCAGACGATCGGGATCCAATCTGAGGTTTCCGAGCACACAGAAGACCCAGGGACCACCCATGATCCTATGCAGACAGACACAGCTTAGGGAGTATTCTATATCCTTTTTATCTACCTTTTTGGTGCTTATTTGGACTAGTTGGAATTGGGGACAATGCCAACTTTTATTTGAGGGGGTGCGCCCTACATTCTTGGATGACTATATATATTAGTACATTTTATGCTTTCTTGATTTTCATTTGGTCTGTATATAATTTTATATTTAGTTACTTTTATCGCACTTTTTTTCTTTCCTTGGGTCTCTATATAAAGTTACATCATTGTATTTATTCACCCCCTGTTGTATATTCAAATCCCCTATTGTATATATTCATTCTATTTAAGCAAAACAATTTTGTTTTCAGCTTCTTATTTATGTTCCTATCTTTTTGTTTCGTTTTGGACATTTTCAATAAGCCTTTGGTTTTCTTAATGCCACGATTCTTTCCAAAGGTAGAGTGTTGTGTGAACCGGGTGGCTCTTCCCAATAATGGATGGCGTGAGAACCTTCTTAAGGGTTTGAGTCCATTTTTTTTCTTTTTCTCTTTGGTTTTTAGTAGTTAGTAGTTAAGGGTGCCTCAAGCAAAGCTTCACTTGGGCCTAGCATAGATGCATTTGATCTTATGGTCAAAAAAATTTTGTTGTGTTTAGGATGGTAAAAGTCGTAACCTTGAGACTCTTGCGTTGATCGATAATCATCAAGTGGAGTTTCAGGACCATTGTGTGCTCAAATCGTATCTAAGGTCATTATAGGCCCCCAACTCTATGTCTTTAGCAATCCCTTAGCTTGTGGTGGTGAGTAATTGAATTGCAAGTCCATGCCCAGATCCATTGGTCTAGAACTTGCCCTGAATATTTGTTGAGGCAAAATCCTAGGTGAATTTTGACTTAAGACATGATTATAGGCTCTCCTTGATTCAAATGATAGTTTGAAAAATTCCATAGCCTACCATTGACAAGATCCCTAGTCAACGTATTTGAGCCTTAAACCCTTTTTTCTATCAAGAACCATGATACAAGCCTATACCCGTTCTAAAAGATACCCTCTCTTGGCACCCAAATCTTTCTTTTAGCACATGAAAAAATTATAAGTTTGGGGGGAGAGATAAGGATTGCAACAAAGTGGTAAAAAGGCACAAAAATGAAGAAAAGGAAAGGCAATGAAAAAGAAAGAAAAGCAAAAAGACAAAAAGAATGTTCAATGTGAAAAATAATAAAAAGGGATTTAATAAAAGCAATAAATGAAAGGCGTGGAAAGTTGAAAAAGGAGAAAAGGTATGAAAAGCACAAGAAAGAGTGACAATGCATCTCTCTAACCCCTTAGAAAGAAGTGAAATGACTCAAAGAGTCAAGTGAATTGTGCCAAATGAATCAAAAGAAGTACTTAAGGGAAGATGGAACCCACTTGAAAAAAAACATGACCTACCCTGGACCAAAAGCCTTCACAATAACTCCACAAAAAGCCCTATATGATCTTGAGTCGAATGAATCTTACATTTGTGGATACTTACATAAGGGGAAAGCATATGGTACTTAGAGTCAGACTTGTGACCTTTCCTTGAGAGAGATGATTGAATTTCCAATAATCTTGTTTTGTGTGCCAATATTCTAAAGGTGAGATTTGCTTAGGGAGAGTTGAGGATGTGTAAGTTTGGGTTCCACAATGACCAAAGTAATTGAAAGAGTTCTTTGATGTGTTGAGTCAACTCTTGATGCTCTTGTGTCGCACTTGATCCATGGTTTTTCAAAGGTTAAATGTTGTTAATGACTCATGTGTGTCGATGGCAATTGTTAGTCCCAATTGATGCTAGTTGAGGTTACTTTAGGATAGATGAAAATTCTTGGATTTTCCCTTAAGAGGTGAGTCTTGTTTTGTTTGCTTGAGGACAAGCAAAAGCTTAAGTTTGTGGGAATTAAAGGTTTAGGCACCATCTCATAAGCCTCCACCTCGATACCCTCAAAGACTTGCCAAGAAAAATGGTGAGAATCAAATCAAAAAGTTCATTAAAATGATGAAGAATCTCTCAATCAGTGTGCCATTGGTAGAAGCTTCAGAACAAATGCCCGGTTATGCAAAATTTATGAAAGATCTTGTGACAAAGAAGCGCTTTATGAATTTTGAGACTATCAAAGTCACTCTTCAAGTGAGTGCGATTGTTCATTCAATGGCTCCTAAGTTGGAGGATCCCGGTGCTTTCATGATTCCTTGTACAATTGGAAGTGCCAAGTTTGCTAAAGCTCTTTGTGATCTCGGGACAAGCATAAATTTGATGCCCTATTCGGTTTTCAAGACTTTGGGGATTGGGCAACCAAGACCTACTTCTATGAGATTGCAAATGGCCGATCGTACCTTGAAAAAGTTGTTGGGTGTGATTGAAGATGTTTTGGTTCGGGTTGATAAATTCATTCTTCTGGCGAACTTTGTAATTCTAGATTTTGAAGTTGATTATAAAGTTCCAATTATTCATGGGAGACCTTTCCTTGCTACGAGTAAGGATCTTTGTTGAAGCCGGAGAACTCACTTTCCGGGTCGGTAATAAAAAAGTAGTATTCCACGTGTGTAAGTCCATGTGGAAACCAAATAACAATAAGGTGTGTTCTTTTGTGGATTTGGTAACGGATGTCATTGTTGATGATACACGTGCTACTATCAATGTTGGTGATATATTGGGAGGCCATCTTTATCAACTTTGATAATGACGAGATGGATGGTTTCATGGAATGTGTGAATTCTTTGCAAGGAATGGGGTCATACAACTATGCACCTCGAAAATTGTCTTTGGATATTAAATATAGGAAGACTCCTACAAAGCCTTCTATTGAAGAGACACCTACGTTGCAATTGAAGCTAATGCCTCCACACCTTCAGTATGAAGTTGTTGGCCTTTGTTCTACTTTACCAGTTATTCTTTCCTCCATTTGATTATTCTTTCTGACTAAACATATGGACCATGAATTGTCCTAATAAGACAATTTAATCAATCCTTTGTTTTGAAAGAACTCTTCAAGGACCACACGATCTTTGACTAACATGCAGATAGATTCCACATTGGCGGTGTTACAAAAGAGGAAGAAGGCTATTGGGTCGACCTTGGCGGATATTCTGGGTATAAGCCCCGATTTTTGCATGATATGATCAAGTTGAAGGATGGCGTTAAATCATCTATTGAACATAAAATAAGACACATTAAGGCTATGCAAGAAGTTTTCAAGAAGGATATTATCAAGTGGTTGGATATCGGGATTGTCTACCCCATCTATGATAGTTCATGGACTTCTACATTTCAATGTGTCCCAAAGAACGAGGCATGGAAATGGTCACAAATGATAAGAATAAATTGATTACTATGAGAAAGTGACTGGTTGGAGGGTAAGTATGGATTATCGCAAGCTCAACAAAGTAACAAGAAAGTATCATTTTCCACTTCCTTTCTTAGATCAAATGCTCGATACATTGGTTGGTCGTGCTTTATATTTATTTCTTGATGGGTATTCGGGATGCAACCAAATTCTCATTACCCCGGAAGATCAAGAGAAAACAACATTTGTATGTCACTATAGTACTTTTGCTTTCAAGTAGATGCCATTTGGTTTGTGCAATGCACCAACGACTTTTCAACGGTGTATGATGGCTATCTTCATGGACATAGTGGAGGACTACCTTGAAGGTTTCATAGATGACTTACTGGTGGTTGGGTATTCTTTTGATGATTTTCTTGAAAATTTGGACAAAGTGTTGGCTAGATGTGAAGAAATCAACTTGGTCCTTAATTGGGATAAATGTCATTTCATGGTTGAGGAAGGTATTGTCCTTGGCCATAAAATCTCAAGAAATGGAATTGAAGTTGACAAGGCAAAGATTGTGGTGATTTCTAAGCTTCCACCCTAACTTTAGTGAAGTCTATGCAGAGTTTCCTAGGTTATGCTAGTTTTTACCAGCGTTTTATCAAAGATTTCTCTGAAGCGGTGAACCCGTTATGCAAGCTCCTTGAGAAGGAGGCCAAATTCAATTTCAATGATGATTTCATGAGAGATTTTGAATTATTGAAGCTCAAGTTGACAACTACTCCCATCATCACCGCTCCAAATTAGAGTGTGCCTTTTGAAATCATGCGTGATGCAAGTGACGTAGCAGTTGGGGCTGTTTTGGGGCAGCATATCAACAAAATTTTTCACTCGGTCTACTATGCTAGTAAGAACATGAATAATGACTAATTCAACTATGCCGTTATTGGAAAATAGGTCATTGCTATTGTGTTTGCTATTGAGAAGTTTCGCCCGAACTTGATGGGTGCAAAATTTATTGTCCACACAGACCACGCAATGCTTTGATATTTCATGATTAAAAGGGCTCCAAAGCTCGGTTGATGATATAGAAACTCTTGTTATAAGAATTTGATATTGACATCCAAGATAGAAAAGTTAGTAAAAACCAAGTGGCAGACCACTTTGTCTCGTTTGGAGGAGGAGGGGAGGACGCATGATGGCCTTGGAAATCAATGACTCCTTCCCTGATGAGCAACTTTTGGAAATTTCAATAAAAGAGGTACCATGTTTCGCGGACTTGGAAAATTTTTTTGTGTGTGGAACTATTCTGGATGAGTTCTCTTCAAGCTAAAGGAGGAAGCTGAAAAGAAATTGTCAAGATTATTACTGGGATGAACTATACCTTTTTTTTATTTGTATGGATGGGGTGATTAGGATGTGTGTGTCGGAATAAGATCAAGGTGATATTCGTGGGTATTGTCATTCTTCGCCATATGGTGGATCAAGAACGGCTGCCAAAGTGCTTAGTTATGGTTTCTATTGTCCTACTCTTTACAAGGATGTTGTTAAGTTGGTAAAAAGATGTGATGAATGTCAACAGGCCGGTAGAATCTCAAACAAAATGAAATTCATCTCACAACCATCTTGGAGAATGATATTATTTATGTTTGGGGCATTGACTTCATGGGCCCTTTTGTGTGTTCTTGTGGAGACATTTGCATCTTGGTCGTGATGAATTATGTGTCCAAATAGGTTGATGTCGTATCTTTACCCAACAATGAGGCGGGAGTGTAGTGGGCTTCTTCAAGAATAATATTTTCACAAGATTA
The DNA here is from genome assembly GCA_026770625.1 of Nicotiana glauca. Lineage (NCBI taxonomy): Eukaryota > Viridiplantae > Streptophyta > Magnoliopsida > Solanales > Solanaceae > Nicotiana > Nicotiana glauca. The sequence goes on along the minus strand of MU716822.1, from coordinate 152,368 downwards.
ATTTGGTACTCCACGTGCAATCATAAGCGACGTGGGGTCACATTTTTGTATCGAAGCTTTTGACACTTTACTTAGCAAGTATGATATTACTCACAAAGTCACGACTCCCTATCACCCACAAGCTAGTGCGCAAGTGGTAGCCTCCAACCTGGAGATAAAGAGTATCTTGTTTAAAATAGTGAATGCTAATAAGATGGATTGGTCCAAGAAGCTTGGTGATGCATTATGGGCTTATCGGACGGCATACAAAATACCTATCAGAATGTCTCTATATCGGTTGGTGTTCGGGAAAGCTTTTTATCTTCCGGTGGAACTAGATCACAAGCAAATGTGGGCTTAAAAAGTTGAATCTTGAATGGGATGTAGCTGCTAACTTCAGGGTTGTACATTTGAATGAATTGGATGGGTTTTGGTACTATGCATATGCGAGTTTGTCCGTGTACAAAGAAAAGATGAAATATCTTCTTGACAAATACATTTGGAACAAAGAGTTCAAGGTGAGAGATGTTGTATTGTTGTCTAAATCAAGGTTGAGAATGTTTCCGGGAAAGCTAAAATTCAAGTGGATTGGTCCATTTGAAATTGTTGGTGTTATACCGTTTGGTGCATTAGACTTGAAGAACAAAAATAATGAAGTATTCCAAGTCAATGGTCATCGGGTAAAGCACTACTTGGCCGAGTTTGGAGATAGCCATTTGGTGGCGGTCATTTACTTCACTTGAATGTGTCTTGCATCGTGCCACGACGTTAAATCGGGCGCTTCTTGGTAGGAAACCCATGTTCTTTTCCTTTTTCTTTTGTAGTTAGGTGTTATTTGTATTCTGACTTGATTTGAAGTGTGCTGCAGGGTTGAGTGTGACTTGCAAGAAGAGTGAACTTAAAAATGACCAAGTGTTCAATGATATGCGGAACATACTTTATTTCTGCGGACCGCACTTTTTTGTGCCACAGTAAGAGGGAATTCATGGTCGCACATTTGTCATACGGACCTCACAATTGGAATATTGAAAAAGTGTAAAAATGTTAACTTTATGAAGTTTGAGCCCGTTAGTGTGGAGGCTAATGTGCGACTGCAAGTGGAAATCTGCCGTCACACCCAAAAATATGCGGACAATATATTTATAAAAAAAATGGTTGCCCTAGGTGATAGAGTGTGAAACGCAAGTGAAAATCTACGGCCGCACTCGACCCTTTTCCCCGTTAAAATTTTTAGTATAAATAGGAAACTTGAGTTCATTTTACACTTTTCCCTCTCCTAAAAATCACTATTACTCTACAACTTCTTGAGATATTTTCACTGTCCCCACACATAACCACATGAGTTTATACACCCAGTGTACTCACTCTATCTGGTATGCTTCATTTCATGTTAAATTTTTGTGTTAGCTTAATTTTTAAAACTTTAGTTTCTTTTTATTCCATTTATTATTAAAGTTCATCCATGTGTCCATATGGGGTATATCTAAACTAGGTAATTGATAATACATGCTCTAATGGGATTGGGTTAATGAAATTTCATGTTTATATCGTGTTCCCATACCGAAATGTGCAAGTAATTGCAAAATTAAGTAGGAAAAGACTGCATGTAAGTAATGTTTGAAATCTGCGGCCGCACTTGAAATTGTATGGTCGGCAATTTGGTATTTTGAACAATTTATTGAAGACTAGTGCTTATGCGGCCGCACATAAAATATGTGGACTGCAAAATTCTGAGAGTGGCTGCACTTAGACATCAGAGGTCTATCCTTTTTGAGACCCCTATGTGTGGAACACACCGAAAGTATACGAACCGTAGATTTCTCCTGCGGCCGCAAAATAGGCTTCGCACTGTCTTCGAAGAGGATCTTCTGAGACTCTAATATTTCTTTAATAAAAGTGAGGCCGCACTTGTAATTGTGTGGTCTGCACTTCCAATTTGCGGCCGCACTTCAAAGATATGTGGACCGCAAACCTCAATTTCAGCAGCCGTTGTTTTTTTCATAATTCTACTATGTCCACATTGTTCTCCTTTACCTACATAATTCTTGAATGTGTTGAATGATGACTTGAAACTGATATTCTTCTTTTCTTTGATATAAATAATAGTTTGACCGCGAGGCAACGATGATACTATAAAAGGAAGAGGTGAATCTTCAAAGGGTCGATGTAGAGGTACCTTGCCCCTTGGCCAGCCAAGAACAATCAAGAAGAAGGCCACAACAGGTAGAGGGAGAGGTGCAGACCTTTCCGAGTCTAGTTCCTATGTCCTGTCTAGGGAAGCTTCAGAGGCAACTCAGCCTCTATTCAATAGGAGCAGACAGCCACACACTCTAGGCCAGAGGAGAGATTCCAACTCATGTATGAGGCCTTTTCATCTCACAACACTTTTGAAAGGTCGGAAAGTTCTATCCAGACCTCTAATCCATTAGTTTCCCCAAACATTGATGCACAAACTGTACATGATATCCTCGATGATGGTGGAGAGGGAGATGGTACATCCACGAGTATGGAAAGATCGAAGAATAATGATATATAGGAGGATAGGTTCGTCAGCTTGGCTGCCTTCACTAATTTTTGTATGTGGTGGCCGGTGAGATCCTTGACACTTGAGCGATAATTTCTGTTGAAGAATTTGTATAAATATAACCCAGCGATGTTGAGGCAATTTAGAGCACGAAGGGGTTGGATGTGGTTCACTGATAAAGTTGAGGATGCCAAGGAGTACCTCATCCAGGAGTTCTATGCAAATGTTTCTCACATCAAAAAGGGGGACGAAGATGACTAAAGTGAGCAACCTCAATGTGAGATTTGATCAGCACACTCTAAACTCGTACTTGGGGTTTGAGGAGCTTGAGCCAAAGTAGTATGTGGAGAGGTGTGCAATGAAAGAAGAAGTACGACTTTAGCTAGCAGAGATCGTAGCACCACCAGGGCCACCACCACCATAGATCACTGTTGGGTTTCCCATTTAGCGGAACACATTGATCTTTGAGGCAAAGGGATGGCAGACCTTTATTTGCAGTAGACTTGATCTATGCTAGAATGAGACTGATCTGCCCCTTCATTGGGCTGTTCTTGTGGTTTTATCATCGTAGGGTACCCAATTAATGTGGGTGTCATGATGTCGACCAACCTTTCATTGGCAGCACAACAGGCTAGCTTGGCCTATCGTTTTCTTAACACTATAATAGAGTACCTCAGTGATGCAAAGGTAGAGCCAAGATCATATGACACCAAGGTGAAGTCGAAGAAGCCATTTAACTAGTATTCATTGATGGATGCGACCAACCCAAAGAAGAGAGCTCAACCTTCTACCACCACATGCCAATCTTATAAGACGACAGTGGTAGTTACTGATACAGCTGACATTTCATCGACCTCTACTGAGCCCTATTCTAGTGATGCTCTTATGCCTTTTCCACCACCTTCACATCCTACCACAACCCCCAGGGCAGCCCCTACTCTACCCCATCCTAGATCCATTAGCACCATCTGTACCGATTGAACCAGTTGGCCAATCTGAGGAGACAGGCCTTGCTACTGACACGGTTGAGGCAGTGCGTGTGATGTTTACCACTCCCACCACGCCCAGATATGATGATGATGAGATACAATTGGATGATCCAACGGAAGATGATGTTGCTGGGGACACTGAGATATCCAAGGATTCTTATGGAGTTTTCTTCACTCTCTCTTTTTACTCTTATTTTGTTAAGCATTAGGGAAATACTTACTTTTATTCGGGGGGAGGGGTGGAGTTTATTTGATTTGACATTGACACATTTTGGATACATTTCTACTGTAATAATTGGATGATTCTGTTACTTTTCTTCTTTGTAGCTTATCTATCTTTAATAGCTATTGTTCATTAGATTCTTTATTTTTCCACTTTAGTTCTTGTTTTATTAATAAATTCTTTTTATGTTTTTTAGATAATAAGCCTTTGGTTTTCCTAACGCTATCCAAAGGTAGTTTTTGTGTAAACGGGGTGACTCATCCCAACAATGGATGGTGTGATAACCTTTTTAAGAGATGAGTTTGTTTTTGTGTGTAGGTAATAATAATAGTCGTAGTAATGAATAAAAGGCCTAATCAAGTCATTTTTTAAAAAGAGTTATTCATGTTTCATTTGGAACCAACACACTTAACTACATGCTTATGGTTTGAAATGAGGTTTTTGAAAGAAAATAGCTCTAGTTAGTGACTTTGAGACTCTTAAGTTGACTTTGGCAGTCATCGAGTGGTTTATCGGACCATAGTAATCTTTAACTTAAGTGAGGTTGTTGTAGGCTCTCGACTATATCCTCTTTTATGGTCTAGTCGCGTGAGGGGTGATGTTATTTGTTTCTAGTCCAAGCATCTGTGAAAATGGTCTAGAACTTGCCCCGAATGTGTTTCAAGACAAAATCCTAAGTTTTGCTTGGTTTGAGAAATAATTGTAGGATTTCCTTGGCTCATTTGAGCTTTCTATTGCCAACCAATATCGTTATCCCTAGTCAACCCCCTTTGAGGCTCTAGCCTTTCTCATTTGATAACCATGTTATAATCCTTTACCCATTTTGTCATGATCCTCTCTTGGAACCCGAACCTTCCTTAACACAATTGTGAAATAAATGGCTTAAGGCATAAGTTTGGAGGGAGAGTACATGAACTTGAAAGAGGTATCAAGGCAAAAAAAGAGAAAAGAATTAATCATTATGAAAAGATAAAGCAAGAAAAGAAAAGGAGCATCCAGAGAGAAAAAGAATGAAACGAACAAGAAAGAGTGATGTCAAGTCTCTCTAGACTCCAATAAAAAAGAAATGCCTCTAAGAATTGGTAATTGTGAGCTAGGAAATGAAAATGTAGAGTGCTTAAGAAAAGGTGTAACCACTTACCATTTGGTATTCTACCCTAATCTAAAGACTTCATTACAAACCAAAAGAAGTCTACTTGATTTTGAACTGAGTGAGCTTCCATTAATAGTGATCTAAATGAGGGACAAGCATGTGGTACTTGAAGTCATACTTGTGACATTCTCTTATGAGAGAAGAGTGAACCTTTCATGAATATTAAGATTGAGTGCTAACTTTTGAAATGAGCTTGGCAAATGGGAAGTTGAAGAGAAAGAGTTTGGATTCCACCATAACATACATGATAGAACAAGAGTCCTTCATGAGTAAAGTCAATTATTGAATCTCAAATGTCACCTTAGAACTATATGTGCATGATACTTGACTTGTCACATTGTTGATAATGCATGAGTAGTATGGTAAATTGTTGGTCCTAACTGAGTATGGATGGGTTACAATTGACTCGCTGAAATAACCTTTCATTTTGAGGGGGTGGGAACTAATCTATTTGCTTGAGGACAAGCAAAGATTTAAGTTTGTGTGAGTTCATAAGTTTGGATTTTGACCACTTATTAGTACCTTTTTACTTTCGTTTTAGTCCGAAAGTGTTGATTTATGTTCCTAAAACTAATGAAAGTGTGCACATTGTATGAATGTTGGAGATTTGGGCTCTTATTAAGAAATTCGACTAAAAAGGGAGTATTCTGACTCACAAGGAAAGAAAGCGCGCAACAGAAGTAGAAGCAAGTGCGGACTGCAGAATTCTCTCTCTGATCGCAGATCTGATGTAGAAGCCCAAAAGTAATTGAAGAAGATGTGTGAACCACACATAATATATGCGGAGGGTCGCACTGACAAGAATTCAAAAAGTTTAAAGAGTGTGAAAAATGATCAAGACTGAAGACTTGCCTGAAGTGCGGCCGCACATGAATTGTGCGACCGTAGAAGATGAGTCGCATTTCAAATTGTATGGCTGCAGAATGTACCCACCTGCAAACTCAAGCAATGTGCGGACCGCTCGTGGAATTATGAAGCTGCAGAACCTCCCGAATTGAATTTTTGTCAGTAAATTGTGGGCCACTATAAATAGACAGGAATTACATTTTTAGGTAAAGTTTTGAAGTTTTCTTAGCTGTAGCTATTGTAATTTACCATTTTGGGTAATTTGTGATTATTTTGGTACAGATACTTCATAATTTACGATTTTAATTTTATGCTATATGTTTAATCAGTATTTTTTTATTTTCTTCATTTTCTATTATGAGTAGCTACACACTTACAAGGGTTGTGATCCAACCCTAGTGTGTAAACCTCGTGGGTATTTAACTTAATGCTTTTTCTGATTGGGTATTTGTTATTTAGCCTTGTTCATGCTTTAGTTTTAGAATTAATGGTTGCAAATATTGATTCATATATTTTTTACTTAGTCTTTATTTGAGAAAGAGGGACCTAATCTGAGAGAACTTGGCAAACAAGAAATTGGGATATCTAAGTATTTGACAAGCCTAATTATAAGGTTTGAACTAGAGATAGGGAAAACCCGACTTGAACTCAAATCAACTATTTCGCTTGATACACCTTTGGGCTTGAGAAAGCAAAATTGGGTAAAATCACTCTATGTCCGAGATGTACTGAGTAGGTAACTTAGAATTGAGATCCATAATATACCCCAATCAACAAAACAAGTGTTAATGTAATTAGCCCATTAGGTGAACATCTAGGCGATGGTTAAATCCCTAGGATCGTGTCTATTTGAAAATAACCAAAAACAATTAGTCAATCTCTAGTTTCATTTCTCTAATTGAGCCTTGATAGTATAGTTTATAGAAGTCATTTTCAAAACCAACGTGATTGGAAGTGTATTTAAGTTGTTTTGTCTTCATTATAATGTATACACTCCAAAACCCATTGTTAACTCCCTAAGGAAGTCGACCCTAACTCATAGTTGGGTACTATTCCTCCAATAAACTCTTCCATTCACTGTTGAGTGTGGATTGGGAGTGGATCACCCTTCGGTAGGGTCAATATCGGAGCCGTAGTCAATATTTACTTCAACTCTTGGAAGCTCTTTTCGCAAGCGTCTGACCATTGTAATTTAACCTCCTTCTACGTCAATTTAGTCAATGGAGAGGTAGAGTAGAGAAGCCTTCCACAAACCTCCTCTAATACCCAACTAAGCCGATCTTGGCTAATTAGTCGTTGTTGTAATATTCTGATGATCAACCTTGATTCCTTTACTGGATATGACATGACCCAAAAATGTGACAAATTCAAGCCAAAATTCACACTTCAAAAACTTCGCATACAACTTGTGTTGATATAGAGTCTACAGAAATGCCCTGAAATGATCAGCATGGTCCTCTCGACTTCATGAATATACAAGAATGTCATAAATGAACACTATCATAAAGGAGTTGAGAAAAAGGCTTGAAGACTCGATTCATAAGGTCCATAAAGCTGCCAAGGCATTTGTTAGACCAAAAGACATTACTAAAAATTTGAAGTTCCCATATCGGGTTCTGAAAGCTATTTTTAGAATATCCTGCTCCCTGATATTAAATTGGTGATACCCCGATCTTAGGTCAATCTTAGAGAAATATTTATCACCATGCAATTGATGGAACAAGTCATATATCTGTGATAATGGGTATTTATTCTTGATTGTGACTTTGTTGAGCTACCGATAGTCAATACACATTCTTAGCGGCTCATCTTTCTTCCTTACAAAGAGAACTGTGTGCTTAAAGGCAACACACTCGACTGGATAAAACCCTTCTCTCACAAATCTTTCAATTATTCCTTTAGTTCATTCAATTCTATCGCTTCCATTTTGTATGGTGGAATAGGCTACGTGTTTGGCATCATATCGATCCCAAAATTAATCTCCATGTATGGTAGGATCCTAGGGAGATCATCAAGAAAGACCTCCGGAAATTCGTTCACCACTTGCACGGACTTAAGTGTAGGTGCCTCAACATCGATATCTGTATCCCAAACCAAATGGTAAATACACCCCTTGATCATCTTCACGGACTTAAGGTAAGAAAAATACCTACCCTTCGGTGCTACATCATCCCACTTCCACTCAATGACTGCCTTATTTGGAAATTCAAATCTAATTGTTCTGGTTTGGCAATAAAGCTTGACAAAACCTGAATACAACCAGTCCATCCCCATTATTACATCAAAATCAAACATCCCCAATTCAATGAGATCAATCCCTATAAATTCATGCGGCCACAACAGACTTACCAACTGGAGTAGATACTGAGGACGGCTCATGAAGTAGTTCAGTTCTATCTTGAATTCCATAGCAACAAAGGGAGTGACATATGGCAAGGTAAAACCAGGATCAATAAGAGCATATACATCATGAGATTGGACAGTCAATATACATGTGACAACATCTGTTGAAGCCACTGAACTCTGGAGACCCCTTATAGCATAGAAATAGTTGTGTCCTCTCGAACTCTATGCACCACCCCTAGCTGCACCACACCCTATGGGTTCTGGAGTGCCTTGAGCTAGAGGAGGTGTTGTGTATGTAGTAGCTGCAGAACTGGTTGGCTGTGTCGTGCCCCTGTTCACACTCAGGCAGGAAAAAAGGAAATCCCTCTGGATGTGACCTCTAATACCGCACCCGTAGCATATGGGTAGGTCCATGTAGCATGCCCCTAAATGTATCTTCCCACACCTAGGGCAAGGGGGCCTCTAATTTTGCTAGAACCTCCCTTCAGGCTGACCTTCCAGGTAAGATCCCGTGTTGCCCTGACTGGACCTGAAATGGCTCCACTACTACTAACTGGGACCTGATGGAGGAGCACTGATTGAAGACTGAGAAAAGGACTAGAATGGCCCGGATGACCCTCCCCTAAATGCTGACTTTCCACCATTACCACCACTAGAAAAACCACTAAATTTCCCGCGGACCAGGCCTTGTTGCTACCATCTCACTCCATTTTGTTTTTCAATTTTCAGGTCTTTGTGGCTTGAGAAAATGTCACCATCTTCTCATAGTTCATATTAGAATTCAAGGCAGCTATAGCGGCCTCATTAATAACCAAAGGGCTGAGGCCCTACACAAACAGGTGCACTCTAGCCTCCAGAGTGGGAAACATATAGATGGCATACTAGGACAGGCACGCGAATTTCATATGATAATTCCACACACTCATGCTACCTTGTTTCAAGCTTTCAAACTCGGCAGCACGGGCTACCCTAGTTTTGGCAAGAAAGAAATGATCATTGACGGCATCGGTAAACTCATTCCATTTTGCCGTAGGGCTCCCCTCCTTACGGGACTCCTCCCACAGTTCAAACCAAGAATAGGCCACCTCTTTCTGGCGATAGGAGGCCAACACCACTACGTCCCTCTCAGTGGAACGCATAACTCAAAAAGTCTTTTGTGTCTCATCAATAAAGTCTTGGGGATCTTCCTCGAGGTCAGTGCCCGTGAATACTAGAGGATCTAATTGTAGAAACTTGTTCACCCTGGAGCTAGCAAAATCCCCTGGTTGGCTGGAAAAAGCAGGTGCAACACTCAATCTTTGGGCCTGAGAAGCCACTATCTAAGCCAACATTTGTATGGCTCCCCTAATGTCCCCATTAGATACACTAGGACTGGTGGTGGAACCGAAGTATCTGTTGGATATGGAATTGGCTGCATCCTCAGTAGGAGTAGGGATTGGTGTAGTCTAAGCAGGAGTAATAAAATCAAACAGTGTTGTGGCTGGGGGATTATCCTCACCCCTCAGTTGCTCACCTGCATCATCGGGTATAGGATCAACAATCACTCCTGGGGTGGCATTGGCTCTTTGTCCTATTCTTTTCTTTTTATGGTCCATATACTAAAAAAATTAGAACAGTGCACGAGTTAAAAGAGGGACAACCTTACAACTAGCTCTATCGCACGATCTAGAACATAAAAAGGGGTGACATTCCTAAATGTCCAAGTAGCCTCCTAATTATAGATGTGGTCGACAACACACCTATAAGAAGGACTTTACTAGACACGACTCTGAGATATCCTAGGACACTTTAAAACCTTAGGCTCTGATACCAAGCTTGTCACACCCTGACCTTGTGGAGCGTGACTGAAGCTCAACCAAGATATCCTAGTCAAGCAAGCCTACTTGATGCCTTCTACCCGACCTTACCCATGAATAAAGTGAAGAAGTGTACTAATCAGTAGACAATTAGGGGATTTCATGAACAACATCAATTTTATCACTATTAGTTACTTCATTATAAATTCCCAAAATAAATTACACATTCATAGCTTAGAAGTGGGAACATGTGATACATATACAACGTTTCTAGTTTGACTTGCCAAAATCAAGATACAACCCACACTATGTCTATGGAGCCTTTAATGGATGTAAAAGAGTAATGTGATGGTTCCAGCAACAAGGACCTGGCTACACCTTAAAACACTATACATATGGAACAAAAGGTAAAATATCCCGATAAGAAGTAGGGCCACCAAGTCAGCTGAGAAGAAGGTGTACTTCTATCACTGATCGATGTCGCCTGTTGCAGAACCACCTACATCCATTATGCAACGCCCCCGAATAAAAAGGGACATTAGTACATATGGAATAGTACTAGTATGTAAGACAAAACACCCTCTCAATGAATTGGGTAATAGCACAAAGAGAAAGAAATATGAAATCAATAAGAGTCTCAAAAAATAATAAATCATCAAGTTAAGGGAAAGATAAATTTTCAAGTAAACATCAATATTTTAAAATTGGGAAATCTTTAGTACCGATACACCATCGTGCTTTTAGCATGGAGTCTTATCTCGGCCCGATCTGTTAAGCCATCTTACCCCGAGAAATCCAATCACAACACCACTATGTGCGCGGTATGGTGTCCGATCTCGACCCGATCGGCTAAGTCGTCTGAGAACAATGTCGTGTAGGTTGACATCACATTCTTCTAGCAATCATCTAATCACATATAAGGGGAATAATCTCAACATATCAATCTCGTTCTAATCAGGGGAATAATCTCAATACATCAATCACAAAAATTTACCCCTCAATCACTCCTACAATGGAACGTGTAGTTTCAAGGTTAGGTTGTTCAAACCTATCCTTCCTAGGTTACTAAACGATACTCCCAAAATATTTATTATATAATGAAGTTGCAACTCATTTCACAATCTTTCATAGCTCCTTTCATTACATTGGCTCCATGGGACACATCTTTAATTTTCATTCTTGGTACGATGGTCACGTTTTGTATTTCATAGTCACTTCTTTCACCTTCAAGCATCATCGTAGATAATCAATAATAAGGCCATTTGTAATCAAGAATTTAAACATGTATATGAGCAATAGAAGTATTAAACACATTGAGTTTTCCTTCCAAGAATAAGGCATAATAAATCTTGCATTTGAACTATGAATTGAAGTTATAGCATTATGATACATAAACCATACTTTAATACATTCCCGAATGAGCGCATAATATAAGAGGAGAAAATGAAACACATTTTGAGCATATAATTTTTGACACATTGCTTTTTTGGAATAGCTGAATATACTCGGAATGATTCGAAATATGGGAATTAGGAACTTGAGCCAATCATACTTGAATCTTACGATAACATCATGGAATTCGACTCTACAAGAGAAGTTTAGCCAACATACCTCGCTTGAGCTTTACTTAGGTTACTACAACGTCCAAACACTCCTAGCAATTTCAATTTATAGGAAAATGATAAAATTGAATCAAAAGTGGAAGGATTCTCATGATATTAGTCTCTTTGTCAAACACCTATTATGCAAAATTGACTAAAAGGCTCTACAATGGTAATCCCTTTCTCTCTCAACAATCTACCCGAAATAGTTCAACAACCCCACATATTACTTAATATTGGCACATGCATGGCATATCTCCGACTCCAATACATAATTAAACTCATAACAATTGCATGAAGGTTTTAGGACAAGGTCTTACCTGGATAGATGATGGACTAGTGAGTCATTTTCTTGAATCTTCAAGTTTGGGGCAAGAATGATGACCAAAGCACTTAGGTATTCCTCCTCATCTCTCTCTAAATCACTCATCTCTCTCTCTAAAATAGCCGCTTAAACCAGCCAAAATGACCCTAAGGTCATTTTGTAAGAAATAGCGTCGGGTTATAAAAATAGAAAATAGACCCTCCAAACTCAGTTATGTGGTCGCAAAGTGCACTGCAAATCAGCTCTGCGGCCTGCAAAATGAAATGCAAATATGGTCCCAAAACTGGGTTGTTTGGGTTAGGTTTGCAGCAAGTCTACGGTCCACAGAACAATTATGCGAAATACACCGCAAAATTCTCTCTCCAAAAATTTCCATGTTGAATCTGCAACGGATATGTGCCGTGAAAATTGATTATGCGGTCGCATAATTGACCGCAAAACATCCTCCAAAATTGGCTTTTTCTTCTGCGATCCATGGAGTAGTTTTGTGGCATAATGGACCGCATAAATGCCATGTTCTGCAATAATTTTCCTTCCAACTCCCCAGAATGTTGCACAATCCAAAACTTTTGTACCGTGGCGATCTTGTGAGCTGCGAACATTATCTACAACCTTCAAACACGATATCCTACCTCGGCACTAAGAAATCCCGAGTTCTTGGTAAAATTTTATGGGACCTTAGATCATCCCCTGCTTAGGATCATTTTTTCTCGAATGAGGAGCAGAGACCGCCTAAAACACCCAATATATCTCATCTTTCTTTCACACATCTCAAACCCCCAAATTCTGGCTAACTCCCTGAATTCTTAGTAATTTTATCAGAATTTCCCCTGTAATTGGCCCTATCCACTTGTCAGAGAATCCAAGAAACCAATCCTAACAACATACATATAATCCAATGACGTAACATATCATGACATCAACATTAATCGTGACCTCATAATCATTATATTACCGGAAAGGGGCATCCTTAACATAAATTGTAAAAGTAGAACATAATTCACAAAAGGTAAGCTCTTAACATTTTTCATAGAACACAGCTGCATAATTAGTCAAACAAATGAGGATACTTCGTCTTCATCTCTTCCTCATCATTCCAGGTGGCCTCTTCCACATGTTGATTTTTCCATAACACTTTCACGGAGGCAATATCTTTACTCCTCAGCTTTCAGACCTATCTATCGAGAACGACAATCTAAATCTCCTCATAAGTCAATCCTTCATTGACCTCAACAGACTTTGCCGGAACAATAAGCGAAGGGTCTCCAACCACCTTCTTCAACATGGATACACGTAACACCTGGTGAACTAAAGACATCTCCAAATATAGCTCAAGCCTATAAGCCACCTGACCAACCCTTAGAATGATTCTGTACAACCCGCAAAATGGACCACAGAAATGGTCCCAAAAACTAGGTTGTTCAGGTTAGGTCTACGGCAGGTCTACATTCCACACACAAGTTATGTGGTTGCATAACGCACCACAAAATTCTCCCTCCAAAATTTTTCATATTGAATCTACGATGGATGTGTGGCCCCCGAAATGATTATGTGATCGCATAGTTGACCGCAAAACGACCTCCAAAATTGCATTTTTCTTCTGCTCCACTCTGCGATAGATTAACTACCCACGGAGTAGTTCTACGGTTGCATAATGGACCGCATCAACGCTATGTGCTTCCACAATTTTCCTTCCGACTCCCCAGCGTATTGCATAACCCAAAAAGTTCATACTATGGTGAGCTTGAGAGCCACGAAGATTATCTACAACCTTTAAATACGATAGCCTACCTCTGAACTACGAAAATCCGAGTTCTAGGTAAAATTTTATGGGGCCTTACATCCTACCCCGCTTACGATCATTCATCCTCGAATGAGGAATAGAGTTCGCCTAAAACACCCAATATATCTTATTTTTTCTTCCACACATCTCAAACCCCCAAATTCTAGATACCTCCCTAAATTTCGAGAAATTCCGGTAGAGTTTCTCCTGTAATTGGGCCTATCTACCTATCAGATAATCCAAAACCAATACTAACAACATATATATAATACAATGACGTAATGTATCATAAAAACAACACCAACCATGACCTTATAAGCATTATATTTCCGGAAAGGAGTAACCTTAACATAAACTGTACAAGTGGAACATAATTCATAGAAAGTAAACTCTTAACATTTTCATAGAACACAACTACATAGTTAGTCAAACAAATGTGGATACTTCTTCTTCATCTTTTCCTTGGACTCCCAGATGGCCTCTTCCACATGTTGATTTCGGCATAATACTTTCACTGAGGCAATCTCTTTACTCCTCAACTTTCGGACCTGCCTATCGAGAATGGAAACCAGAATCTCCTCATAAGTCAATTATTCATTGACCTCAATAGTCTCTACCAGAACAATAAGCGACGGGTCTACAATAACCGACCTTGGTATCATGTTAAAACCACTATTTTGTAGCATAATTTGATAGTCCATTAGAACTATTAAATTGACTAACAACGAAGCCAAGTATGAAGCTATAATTGTAGGTCTAGAACTAGCTAAGAGCCTCGGGGCCGAAGTGATTGAAGCTAAATATGACTCCCTTCTCATTGTAAATCAAGTCAACGGAACGTCCAAAGTAAAAGAGGAACGGATGCAGAGGTACTTGAACAAAATGCAGGTAACCCTACACCAATTCAAGGAATGGACTAAGCAACACATACCTCGATATCATAACAGTGAGGCCGATGCACTGCCAATTGGAGTCGTCTGAAGACTCCGATAAATTCAAATCAGGGGCAGTGGTGCAGCTGATAAACTCAGTGGTAGAAGAAGGTCATGCTAAAGTAAACTCGACAAGTTTGACTTGGAATTAGAGAAACAAATACATAGACTACTTGAAGACAGGAAAATTGTCATCGGATCCCAAGGAATGGAAGGCTCTGCATGCCAAAGTTTCCAGGTTTAGTTTAGTTGAAGGGAAATTGTTCATAAGTCCTTGTTCGGCCCACTGGCTAGATGCTTAGGTCTTGTAGAGACCAAATACGCCATGAGACAAGTCCACGAGGACACCTGCGAGAACAATTCGGGAGCATAATCCTTGGTTTGAAATCTAATTAGATCCGGCTACTACTGGAATGAAATGGAGAAGGATGCGAAAGACTTCGTAAGGAAATGCAACGAGTATCAAAAACACGCCTAATTGTTTCATCAACCGGGAGAGATGTTTCACCCGGTCCTACCGCCATGGCCATTTATGAAGTAAGGAATGGATATCACTAGTCCCCTGCCATGGTTACCCAGTAAGGCCTTATACATACTACTCACGATAGTTTATTTTTCCAAATGGGTCGAGGCTCAGGCGTTCGAGAAGGTCCATGAGAAAGAAATAATCGACTTCATCTAGGATCACATAATATGTAGATTTAGGATACCGGGGCGAGGTTGTTTGCGACAATGGAAAATAATTCATCGACAGCAAGGTAAGTAAGTTTTTCGAAGACCACAATATCAAGAAGATATTATCAACCCCTTACATCCCTAGTGGAAACGGGCAAGCGGAATCGACGAACAATACTATAATCTAAAACTTGAAAAATAGATTGACCGATTCAAAAGGAAAATAGAAGGAAATCTTGCCCGAAGCCTTATGGGCATACCGTATGACTTTGAAGTCGAGTACCAAAGCGACCCCGTTCACTCTAGTCTACGGAGTGAAAGCATTAATACCAGTCGAGGTAGGGGAACTGAGCCTCAAGTTTCAGTATGCTACCGAAATGTCAAACGACGAGCCCATGACCACGAGCCTAGAATTATTAGACGAAAGACAGAAAGACGCTTTGGTCCAGTTGACCGCCTAGAAGCAGCAAGTAGGAAGGTACTACAACCAAAGAGCCAACCTTAGACATTTTCAAATTGGGGACTTGGTGTTGAGAAAAATAAAACACACCAGAAACCCAAACGATGGGAAACTGGGCCCGAATTGAGAAGGATCGTATAGAGTTATCGAAATAACCGGTAAAGGCTCGTATAAACTCAATTCGGAAAATGGTGTAAACTTACCGAACAATTGGAACGGGCACACTTAGCGATACTACTGCTAAGGTGCGAATTTAATTTCATTTTTAATTTTGTTATATTACACACTAACTCAGGCAGGTACTTGGCCAAGGATAAATATGACTATTAGGTCTGAAAGTACGTGTTGTACTCTTTTTCCCTTAAACCGATTTTGTCCCAAAGTGTATTTTCGGCAAGGTTTTTTAATGAGGAATAGTAAAACACGTTACCTTATTTTTAAATACTGGCCTTAAACTAGAATTGTTGATCATTTGTACCAAACCAGCAGTATTCAAGCCCTCAAATGTTCGGCCTCAAATACTGGGGCCATTACCGATGGGTTAAGATCTTTAGAAAGGGCAAATTTTATATATCAAAAGCCAAGGCTTGGTGGTTAGGATTCATTGTAAGGGTCAAATAGTCGAATGAATCGTATCCATGTAGCCCACTCTAGCCATGGCACAAGGCTTATCCACCTCCGATTATGTACTTTACATATAAAGGAATGAAAGAAATCTTTGCTTCCTTCATATTTTGTTACTATGCATTTTGCTTCGTCGATGCTTCACAACGGATCCTAAATACTATATCCTGCGGGTTACCCCGACTCAGAGATTGTTGTCCAATAAAAAATCGGATGGACTGACTATCGAATCTTGGAGGCACCGAGCCTATTAGGTGGTGCCTAAATATGAAAGGCTACAACTACATACGGACTTTCAAATCAGGCCCCATTTAGACTTTCGAAGAACGGATGCTCCAGATTATGTTTGATTCCATGGCAAAGGAATTAGGGACGATATGAAAATAAAAAAAAAATGGCAAACAAATGCTCAAAAGTAAAAATACGATATTGGAAAAGGAAATTTTTATATTCATATCTCAAAAAATATTTACTAAGGCATGATAAAATGACATCAAAATATACAACAAAGAAAATGTACAAAAAGGAAACAAAAAAGAACTAAGGGATCTACGCTTGATCTTCACCAGAGATCAACTCGGCACCGGGATCTTCAAAACCTTTGGAGCCTTCGGGACCTTCAAGCTCGTAAAGTTCCTTTGCCTCAGCTTCAAGCCTCTTGGCTTCTTTAATCTCGGCCGAAAGATCAAATCCCCTGGTGTGAACCTCCTCGAGAGTCTCCCTCCGAGATAGCCACTTTACATACTTGGTCTTCGTACTTAAGCGGGACTCGACTATCTCCACATTAGTTTTATACTGGGCCAATATTTTATCGACTTTGGAGGAATCAATAGAAGTTGCCTCAAATTTGACTTCAGTGCAGTATATTCCTAGATAAAGGCATCTTGTTCCGAGGCGGCCAAATCCAATTGTGCCCAGAGTTCGTCATTTAGCCGAGACCATTTGTCGAACTTGTACTTTGCCACCTGGAGGTTGTTCCTAACTGATACTAGATCCTCCTTTGTAACCTCCTTTTCTAAAGCTAGCAGGTCCATCCTGCTTCACAACGCCTCGGTCGTGGCTTTGACTTCATTCATCTCGGCACAAAGTTGGTCAATCAAGTATCTTCTCTTGGACCTACGAGGTTGCGTTGTTAGTCACTACGCATAACCTCTCATTTTTAACCTTAAAAATCCTTAACTTCTTGATCAGTTCGGCATCCTCCCATTTCACAAACAATGCCTCCTTCCGTGCCTTTTCCAGCTCGGCTTGGAGAATCGGGATATCTTTGAGGGCCTCATTTTTTTGTTCACTTAGAACCCTATACATATCCTTCTGCCAGACTTACTCTTTGAGCTAAAACTCGAGTTGGCTGACTTCCATTCAAGATTGAAGGAAGCTTTCATGGTTGAGCACTGAATCCTGAAAAGCAAAATGACAAGATCGTAAAAGGAACAAGGAGTAGATATCTTACCCGGTTCAGTGCATGTTGTACCTCATTGAAGAGGCTCGATGTGCCTACTTCATTCATCTTCGCCTGGTCTTCCTCGATCACCAGGCAATGAATATAGCTGGCCACACCTATCGGAGCAAATAGCACACGGACATCTGCCGGCATAGTAAGCACAATCGTTCTTTTACGGTCGAGATCCACACTCGAAGCACGGAACTGCCTCACTAGCTTCGGTATCGGTCTTGGGCTCCCCGCTCCCGATGGCATGTCATTTTTGGTACCTCCATGTGACCAAGCCCGGAATAGTCCTCCAATGTGCTCATATCCATTTCGTCGAACAACATGCTGAGGGCATCATCTGGGCCCCGTGCGGTCTTATTTGATATCTCTTTATCAGCTTGGGCCTCATCGAACATAGACTCTATGTGGGACGGCATCTCCGCGATATGGATGATACCAGCTACTTTCTTCGAAGTAGGGGTGGCTTCTCGGGGTGTCGTTGCCTCTGATTTTCCTTCTGGATCCCGAGCTAGAGGGGGATTGGCCTCTCAGCTACCCTTTTGGTTGCCACCGGCTCTCCTTTGTCAATGGTCGACCTAGGAGCAACGAACTCAAGATCATCGTCCTCAGGGTAATACCTGATCAAGAAGAGGGAATCGGGGTTTGGTACCTTGACTTTGGTACTTTTTTATTTCTTTTCCGGACCCAAAAAACTAACATATTCTTCTTGACTTTGGAATTCGGGGAGCTAGAGGATTTCCTCTTTTTCTTCGTTTTCTCCTCCTTTGCAGCAGCTCATGGCTATCCCAAAGCGGAGGGTTTGTAAAACGAGGACGGGGTATCGTCCTCATCCCAATGGCTAAAGCTCGATGGTCTTGGGCAAACCTGTGAAAAGGAAAAGACTTAGCAAAAATAAAAGTTAAGTATGAAAATATAATTATTCGGGAGGAAGACTTACCATGGGAACGGGCCTCCCACTTGTCCTTTAAGATCTTGTGTCGTTTGCACTCGAAGTAAGAAATTTGTTTCGAGACCCCTCAATCTACTCCTTTATGGGGTGGGGGACTGCATTGGGAACTTAGGCGACCGTTGTACAATGGTAGGCACAGGCAATTAGAAAAAGAATAAATGGAGTACCAAGTACTCAAGAAGGACTAGACTTACGGGATGAGTTCTACTTTTCAGGTAACGGTAGAAATTCGGAGGAAATAAGGTTTTAAGTTTTCACCCAAATGAACCTTCCTTGCTAACCTTGATCTCAATCTTCGTCGATGCTTGAGAATGGAGCTTTTCTAGCTCGACGAACGAGCTTGATCAACCCCCCTCAGAAGACTCGAGGACTATAAAGACGAAGCAGGTGGTCGAGGGTGAACCTGGGTACTTCGGTGTTGTTGACGTAGTGGCAAAGGAGGATTACGATCCTCCAAAAGGATGGGTGAATCTCTCCGAGGCAGACCTCGTACCTTTTGCAGAAGGAGAGAATTATAGGGTCCAGTGGGGTGAGCATGAATGGGTAAGTATAAATACTGAGATACCTGATCATAGGCTAAAAACTCATGTTTTAGTAGTTGTAATAACACTTTAATTATTGCATTTTACAAATATTTGAGCTTAAATGATTATGAATTGTACTAAATTCATGATTTATGCCTTGCAGGAAGACTTTCCAACTTAAGAATTAATTCGGGATGAATTTGAGTGATTTGAGGCTTTGAAGTCTGAGTAAAAGCCAAATAAATCAAGTTGGTATCGTGTTCGGGGGTCACAACGCAAGTCCGGAGATCGAAACAAATGAAAAAATGAAGCAGCGCAAAAAATTGCACTACCGCGCCGCGGGGCGCGCCGCGCCCTATTTTTGTTAGCTGCTTCAGTTTTAATTGCATTCTGCCTTAGGTTTTGTCAATATACGTAGCGAGGCGCGGCGCGGGGCGCGATGCGGGTGTGTAAAAAATTGCAAAAATATTTCTTTTCAGACTAAAAAGGGCATAATTGTAAAAACCCCTTCTTACACAATTAAAAGAGGCAGAAGCCTCCATTATTTAAGGATATACCAGATCAGATTTTTAGAGAGAGAGGAGGAGGAGATTCATCTTGTAGAAGAAAATCAAAGAGGAACAACATCTTGGAGCAAGGATTGAAAGAGTTTTTCTAAACCTTACCCTTGTATTTACTTATATTATGTTTAAGACTATTATTGTTGATATTTGTATAAATATGTGTAGCTAAAAACCCAAATATTCTGGGGTCGTGGGTGTTAGATGATTATGTTATTTGAAGCTTAGATTGAAGATCTTGAATTTATCGTTATGGGTTGTTTATTTGATTCTGCTTTTAATTATTTTACTGCGTAGCTAACAGTGAAATACTATTTACGAATCTTGAATTAAACTTGAAAAAGAAAATTCTTGATTGCAAATAGAATCAAATAGAACAAGATCTGAATCCTGGCATCGGGTGAAAGATTTGCGATTAAGATAGACATATACTTAATTGCCTTGTTTGGTTGAAAAATAGGAATTGTAAATGCATTCTTGTTAATATTAATACCATAGACATATAGATATTAATTCAACTTGAATAGGCGCATAATATTCGATAGATTCTTATGGGTATTATCAACCCTATAACCAATAACCCAGATAATTCAATAAATCAATCTTAAGCTAAGAACTTGGCATGATCTCTAGCAAGCCCATGACCCTGGAATATATTTTATATAAATTGTTAAAAGAAAACTGCATAAGTGTCGTAGTAATTGTGAGTTGTATTATTGTTTGATTTTTAGTTAAATTGTAAATTGGTTATTTACGTATTTTGTGATAAATTAGTTTGAATTGATAATTGTTTAAGTCTGCATCAGTCGATGAGTTGATCACAATTCCTCGTGGGATCGATACTTTACTTACTACTATATTATTTGTCGATTGCGACACTTGCGTGAGTGTTTTGGTCACAACAATACCCCTCCACGTGAATGGTTAATACTTTGTTGAGCTCGGGGACGACCGCTTTTTTACCCTCCTAGATGCAGTCCACCTGAATGGAGGGGTGTGTCTCGGTAACGGAGCATATGTACCTCCATGCTCCCTCGCCTCGGTCCTGTTGACTTGAGGCATTCTCGACTTTGAAGTCATTTTCAATGGAACAACCCCCGGGAACGAAACTCTTCAAATGAGGCTCCCGGGCCACCACAGGAACAGCCACCTCAGCATCCATGGTCGGGTTGGACGTTGAAGGGGCAGTTTATTAAGGCACGGATTTGGAAGTTTTTTTTCCATCGGATTCTGAAAAAATATGAAGGTTTGAATATGAAGATGAAGATTTGAAGATGGGGATGAAGGTACGAAAGTCTGACTTGAAGAGTTAAAGGAGGAGTATGAAGATATGAAGATCTAGAAAGCAATGTATGAAGATTTCAAGGGGTTAGAGTTAAGTGAAGAATTCCAGGTTAAATCAAAGAGCTCCTTAATCGGAAAGTAAAAAAGTAAAAAAGGGTCAGAGCTTTTATAGAGGAAGGGTAATCAATGCGTGACGTTTCACATTCGAGGATAGCCAATCAGCGGCTGACACGTGTCCGGAGTCAGAATGACATGACTAATGGGACGTTTCGCTGACCCTTCAACTTGGATGTAACGTACAGAAGAAGGAACCGGGCTTGATTTGTCGCTTCAATAAATCTACTCTCCGAAAAATAAGGGGACTATCTGTGTACGGGTAAAATCGGGGGCAAATTTTTTTCCAACTCCCCGATGAGAGAACGAAAAGGAAGCACGGCTCGACGTGGTTATAATCGAGGCCAGGAGCCCCTCGTATCGTGAACCATGAAGAATGAACGATGTATCCAAGATTGGTTACGGTAAAATGATGTACCCGGATCCCCTCATATCGAGACCGAGGATGAATTTCACTATTCAATCTAAGATCACGCTTGGTCATTATATTGCGATTGGTTTGATAATTTATTTTATCTTTAACTCATTTACATATTGTTCTTAATTATTTGTATTGAATTAAACCATGTATCCTTTAAACCGCATAATTGTTGTTCATTTTTTGGGTAAACACTAATAATAAAAATGCAAATGCGGGTGGTAAATTAAATACCATATACCAATCAAAATTTCGTGTTCAAAAATCTCTCGCTAAGAGGATTTCCTATTACTCCATTATTCATGTGTAATTTCTTCACTCTGAATACACTGCACATCTTACGTACGTGCACGCATCCTATTTCAATTAGTATATCCAAAAAATAAAAACTCTAGAATTAAAAAAGATTTAGAAGCTATAAAGCTCAATTAGACTGAGCTAGACCAGTGCAAACTGGTGGATTCAAAACTCTATAAAAAAAATTTGCTAAAAATTGCACAAAATTTGAGAGCTAATTAAACAAAGCTCAAGAAGACTGAGCTCCAGCACAAATTGGTGGATTTTGCTTCCCTACAAACTTTGGCTTCACATTTTCACAACTAGATTTGGCTGGTCCTTCTTTACCATTATAGGTAATGTCTATGTCTCCAACCTCCACTCCATCACATGGTGCACCTTTACTGCATAGTAAAAGCACTGCATCTTGTGTTCTTGATGTTCCCCTTATGTTCTTTATGCTCACTTTGCTTATCTTCACTTGTGATGGCAACTGCAAAAATTACAAAACAAGAACAATAATATAGCAAAATCAAATCTATAACTTTATCAAAGAGATTTAGCGGGCAGCTCGGTCTACTAAGCTTCCACTATGCACGAGGGTATGGAGAAGGGTTGGACCATAAGGGTCTATTATACAAAGTATTCCCCTATATTTCTGCAAGAGGCTACTTCCACGGCTCGAACCCGTGACCTCCTGGTCACACGATAGCAACTTTACCAGTTACGCCAAGGTTCAACTAACAGCAATAACAAAGTCAGAAATTTCGCTAAAAGTGTTTAAGATTATATATATATATATATATATAAAGTAGTAATATTTAATATATATGTAAAGTATAATGCAAAGGGTGTACAACTAACCGTCTTTCCGCTATTTTTAACTTATATACACAATATACGAATGGTATTCAACTAACCACTCTTCGCCATATTCAACTTGTATACACTGTATACTTTTCTGGTGAAGGTGATTAACTGGCGACCCTATTCACATTATTTAATTATATACATAGTATAATTTTCGGGCGATGTTCTGCTGAGCACCCTTCACCAGTTAGCTAACAGAATTTTTATAGTATAATATATCAGATCGTCACTTAAAATATAAGTACTAACTGCATAGAGTTTTGTTCTTACATCTTTGTTGCATTGATTGTAAGGGCAATAGACTTGATCAATGACAATAGGGTTGCTAACATTTTGCACAATGATATCTTCATAATGCAAATCTGTAACAACACCTTGATGTGAAGCTGGCCATGTCTTTACTCTAACACCATTATCAGTATTGATAAATGTGCAATTTTTCACATAAACTCCAACCACTGGCTTTTCACCTGGAGTTTTTCCAAGACTTCCAACACTAATACCATGGCCAGGACCACAAATAACTCTAGTGATATGAAGCTGTTCCAATTCATCACCAACAGAAATACAGTCATCTCCTGTACCGATTACACAATCTGTAATGTTCACGTTGCTCGATCGAGCGACGTGAATGCCATCTGTGTTGATACTTTCTGGTGGAGCTGTGATGTTTACTCTGATGAATGTCAAGTTCTTGCAACCATTCACGTTGATATGGAATAGTTTGCTGTCTTGTGAAGTTATGTCTTGGATTGTTGAGTTTGTAAGGAAGTTGAAGCTCAAATTCTGTACAAGAGTGAAAATAATGAGCACAATTGGATAAGCTTAAGTTGTTGTATGCACTGACAGTACAAAAAAATTATTGGTGAAATTCTATGATAACATGATAAAAAGGGTAATGTACTTGTTATCACATGTTAAACTGCGTTAATACTATAAAAAAATCTTACACTAATTACAAGTTACAATGTATGTAACTTAAATTCTATTTTGATAATGTTTTACTAGTGAAAATTAAAAGACTTACTTCTATATACTAACATTATAATGGTTATGTATCAGGTTATTTAAAAGATAATCAGAAATATTCATAATAGATGGAATGAGTAACTTGAAAACAAAGGCAATTAATCTTGTATAACAAGTTAAAATGCACTGATAGTGTGAAAATATCACTATACTATTAGACTTCTCTATAACAGTCGTCCCCTATAACAACACTTCCCAGTAACAGTCAAATTTTCTTTGAAACTATTCTTCATGTTATGTTATAATATATATTCACTGTAACAGCACTTCACTACAATAACCAATAAATATCGGAACAAACAAGGTTGTTAGGTGCAAAGAACCAACCAGACTGACCTAGTGAATAAATCGGAAATACAAAAAGAAAAATAACAATTGGACCAGAGAATATG
>MU716822.1:105013-127339 GCA_026770625.1 Nicotiana glauca | reverse complement strand
CCCCCCCCCCCCCCCCCCCGTTGACACCAACGAGTAAAATCTCCTTGTGCTTCAGGATCCCATAGTAACAATAACGAATGTGCTAAACTATTAGCAGGAGTAGAAAATTGCGGAAAAATTGCAGGCTATATACTGTCTGTGTATATAAGTTAAATCCGCGATCAACACAAGATACAGTGGAATCTACATATGTAGTAACTTACATTGGGAAGATTGCTGCAACTTTTGGAATCCTTACAATTATTTTGATCCCAAGCTTGTTTACCTTGGCCATCAAAAACACCACCACCAGAAAGTGTGAAACGATCAATATAATTAACAGTTAACCATTCAACATCTGCATTGAGTTGTTTAGGATCTGAAGGAGCTTTCAAAATGGCTTGGACTTGTAGCTCCACTGGTGCTTTGCATGGACCTTGTAGTTTTACTTGATTCATTTGATATGTACCTTTTGGTATTACTATTGTACTTGGGCTTGTTGCTGCACATGCCTCTTTAAATGCATCTAACACAGCCTATAAATTATAATTTCTGTTAGAGGCAAATTTCTGGTAATCAAAAAATAGCTAGCATTTGCAAAGTCATTGAAAAATAGTCACTATGCTAGGTGATACACGAAAAGTTTCAGCATAATATGTTGCATTACGGAGCTCTTGCGTTTAAACTTCCAGCATATTATGTTGGAACTCCAGCACATTATGCTGGAATCTCATATGTAAAAAAAATTCGAACTCCAGCATATTACGGTGAGATTTTTTTAGATTATTAAGGATGTTTTTGTTCAGATTTTATCTCTACAAAAAAAATGGTTAAATTTCAAATACTTTAATATTATCGCTATTTTTCAATTATCAGTTGTAGATCATGTTATTTCTGATTTATTTTTTTCCCCCGAATTCCATAGAAGTCACTACTTTCAGCTCGAAATTGAGCTCGAAACCCTATACATATGCAAAAATATTTCGAAGCATAAACATATATTAGATCACATTCATTCTTAAACTCTTTGATTTTAAATCTTGAATTCGTCTTTATTAAAAAGTAAATCAAATAGATGGTAAAAATGCATGATTTACCTTACTGATATCGCCATTAGTTGTTGCACCATATTTGGTAACATCAAAGACTCCTGGTGAAGCTGTTGGCTGAGCGTCTCCAATTCGTGCTAAAAATAACAATAAAAATGCAAACGATATAAATTTTAATTCCATTTTTTTGGTCTTTTTATTTTGTATTGTATTTTATTGCGTTATTGTGTTTTTCTTTTTCTTTTTTGGCGTTTGAAATGTTAAGTGAAGGTTGAAGCTCTATTATAGTGTAATCAAGATGAATTGACACCATCAAATTTCTACCAAAATGGTAGAAATTTAGTGGTTCATTTGAATTAGTCTTCTATGGAACAGATGTTTAAAGAGGAGGATAATTAGGGAAATTAAGATCCAAGAAAATTAATCAGATTGTAAATTAATTAGATTGTGTTGAAAATTTCAACACCATCTAGCCAAAGAGCCAAGTTAGAATCTAATCCTACTGAATGACTTGATTTTCATAATTTATTAACCATTTTAGAAACAGAAACTAATTTATTTATTTTTTAAGGAAAAAAAAAAAAGAGGAGAAGATTGTAGAAAAAAAGATTTTTGTAGTTTATCTTTTCAACTTAGGGAATACTCCCTCCTTTCCACTTTAATTAATTTTTTGGTTGTTTCCGTCCATATTAAGCTAACGTTTGGCCATATCATTTGTCTGAAGTTTGGTTTGAAAATGAAAATGTGTTTGGACATAAGTTTTCAAAACATATTTTATTTTTATTTTTTTAAAACATAAAACATGACTCATACGCACAAGTTCTAAAAAATATCACAAACATCCAACAGTACATTTATCGATAACATTCATTATATTATCGCAAATCATAGTCCTGGACATAAATAAATTTGGTACAAAATTATCATTGTTATAGTGAACTACATAATATACTATCAGATGATCAAGAATACGAAGCAGCGTTGTTACAAAATAATAAATAGTGGGTCTTTTATAAAATATAAAAGTTTGGGGCAATTTTTAAAAAATGTAATAGTGATATTTTGGGCCAAAACTAGCTCTTGAGTTGGTTTTGGGATTTGGATTTTGACTTTTGAGAATTTGCCAAAATATAGATAAGATCTATGGCCAAACATGTATTTGCCAAAAAAATTCAAATATATTTTGGCAAAATCTATGATCAAACGGGTCCATAGTAATCTATCTTTTAGTATTATAACTAACAACAAAATTGACCATATTTATTGGAAGTGTAACAAATTCTCATAGGCTCTTTACTTCAAGGGCAACTTTGGAAATGAAAAGTTAATTCCTTCTTGATATCTGAAAGAATCAAATATTATGGACCATAAAAAAAGGCCAAAAACAATTGAAGTGGACCGGAGGGAGCATTTACTAGCCAACAAATGTGGAAATGACACCAAATAGCCATTTTTAAGTATGATGTTCAAAATATATCAACCGATTACAATGTATTTGAAAATTAGTTAATTTTGCTCAACTTCAGGACACGGTGTCCTAGAGTTTAAACCTCAAAGATTCAAACTTCAGGACATCATGTCCTAAAGTTCGAAAATTGTGTCAGAAGTTCGAATCTTATGTCCTTAATTTCCAAATTCAAGATACTTAATCCTAAAATTTAGATAAATTGACTAATCTTTAAATACATTATAAATTATGAATATATTTTTAAGAGCAAACTTAAAAGTGGCTATCGCTGCACTTGGCCCCCAACAAATTAACTAAGTTCCTACAAGTTGACAATTCTCTTCAAATTATTATAGCCTCACTGGAACAGTAATAATTTAATATTTTGAGACTTTAAGTACTTCCTTCAGGTTATACTATCTCAACTGTGCCCTGTTGATTTTGATATAAAAAAAATATAAAAAATAAAAGAATCTAACTCTAATAATGTTTGAAGTGTAATACGAATTAACCATTAGTATTATTTGTGATCTTCAAATTTCTAAATTGTACCCCATTCTTATCAAAGGATAGCACCTTGTTTTAGTTTAAGCCTGTCATTGGTTGTATAATAGTGGTCTTGGGGCACCTCTTGTTTTTATTCTGTCATTATATCTAGTAGAAGGCCAGCCAAGTGCACCATAGTAATCCGTATTCACGGTTTGAACCCATGACTTATCGACAGTGGCGGAGCCACCTTATACGATTTGATATTCCTTTGCGGAAAAATTATACTATGTAGGTAGGTAAAAAAAAATAAATTATATGTATATATACTATGTATTGATTCCCCTTAATTTTCTGGTATATTTGCTTTTATACATTTTGACACCCCTTAACGAAAATTCTGGCTCCGCCACTGGCTATCGGTCATAGGAAAAAAAATTTACCATGACCTATTGCGTGTCTATTACCATAATACTGTGAATACTAAAGAAAAAAAAAATGTTCGAGTCACTATCCTAGTCCTATAAACATACAAAGGCTGCACTTCTACTGTGTATCTTGTACTATTAGCCTATTTGATCAAGCTTCTAAAATCAGTTTATTTTAAGAAGTGCTTTTCTTAAAAGTATTTTTGGTGATAAGCAGTTTGTGTTTGGCTAATTAATTTGAAAAACACTTTTGAACAGTAATTAGTGTTTGGCCAAGTTTTTAAAAATTGTTTTTAAGTGTATTTTTTCAAAAGTGTTTCTCAGAAAAATACTTTTGGAGAGAATCTATTTTTTTTTTTCTGCTTCTCATCAACTTGTTTATGTTTTTCCTCAAAAATACTTTTTTTCTTTTTAAAAACTTGGCCAAATATTTTAATTTTTAAAAAAAAATACTTTTAGCCCAAAAAAAAAAAAAATTGGCCGAACAAGCTATTTATACGGTGTAAGGAAGTGTGGTTGGAAACAGCCTTGGTCCAAACTAAGCCCCACAACTCTATGACATGGAGATTGCAGTGGAAACTAGAACAAACAATAATATTTTGAAAGTCCATTTGGCACCAATCAAAACCTCAAGAACCTTATCCTACATCATAAATCTAATCTTCCTAATATCCACTTCCCACACATCCAAAAATACACATGATCACAAAATCTAAAACATATTCACCACATCACCATTAAGAGGAACCCAAGCCAAAAAACAAAGAAAAGAAAGGCTAATTGTTATTGAGTGTAGTAGTAAGCAATGGCTTCAACACAATGTTTCTTGCACCAGCATGCACTGTCTAGCTCTGCAGCTAGAACAACATCCTCAGTGTCATCACAGAGGTACGTTTCATCCCTTAAGCCTAACCAACTGGTTTGCCGTGCCCAAAAACAGTCCTCAGCTCAAGAAGATGATGGCAACAGCATCGCCGTCTCTCGGCGATTGGCTCTCACTGTCCTCATTGGTGCTGCAGCCATTGGTTCCAAGGTTTCCCCTGCAGATGCTGCTTATGGAGAAGCTGGTATGTCAAGTTCAATTTTGACATATTGTCTCAAAGAATTTATGTATACTATCTGATCACTTAAAAGAAGGAGAGCCTTGACGTAATTGATGAAGTTGTTGTCATACGACCCGGAGGTCACGGGTTACGGCCATCGAAATAGACCCTTACAAAAATGCAGGGTAAATCTATATATAATAGACCCTTGTCTTCCGGCCTTTTCCGGATCCCGTGCATAGTGAGAGCTTAGTGCATCAGGCTGTTATCTGATCACTTAAAAGATAACTACGCATACCTGCCCGTAATATGTGAAATTAACCACTTGGAAAGTAGAACATATTAACAACCTGTAATAACGACTTAAATAAGCTAGACGGTATAAAAATTCATTATTTACTGTGTTAGTGTATATAAATTAAATCTTGTTGTACACATACATTATGATCTGAACATTGATCAGACGCACCTACATAAAACAACTTCCACGGAATAACATAAAAGGCAGCCGTACCACAAGGGTATATTGTAGCTACGCAGCCTTACCCTACGTTACTGCATGACAGTAGTTACGCCAAGGCTCCCCTTCTTCCACGGAATAACATGGTGATGCTTAAAACGATCATTGGATGGCATCTAATGATGGTTTTTGTGACATATATATACAGCAAATGTTTTTGGTAAGCCAAAGCAAAACACTGATTTCTTGGCATACAACGGAGATGGATTCAAGTTGCAAGTCCCAGCTAAATGGAACCCCAGCAAAGAAGTTGAGTTCCCAGGTCAAGTTCTCAGATATGAAGACAACTTTGATTCCACCAGCAATCTCATTGTCACTGTCACTCCAACTGACAAGAAATCCATCACTGACTATGGCTCCCCTGAAGAGTTCCTCTCTCAAGTAATTACACTTCTCTCTCTCTCTCTCTCTAAGCATGCATTTTACAGACTGAAAATTGCACAAAAAAGTGATGAGTTTTGACCTTTTGTCTGAGCAGGTGGACTTTTTGCTAGGAAAGCAAGCTTACTTTGGTAAAACTGATTCAGAGGTAAGTAGTCATAACTACAGTGAATGATTGTAAAAAGGATTTGTTGTTCTGGTTATTTCTAGAGTGGGAATACTTTTACATGGAACAAGTGAAGTAAGTCCTAGAAATAAATGCACTATAGTTTTTTAAATATCGATAGAGTCTGGTCCAACTTGCGGGCACCTAGACTATTCAACTTAGAGGAGGAGCCAGGATTTGAAGTTAATGGGTTCAAGATTTTAGTATTTTTAAGCCATTCGGTTCTATAATTAATATTTTATACATATTCAACGGATTTGTTAAGACAAATACAGAGTCTGGATCAAAGCTATTGGGTTCAACCGAGCTCGTAGCCAAAGCGCTAGGTCTGCCCCTAATTCCATTAGGTATCAGCTATTTCCCACTAGCAGAGATATCGGATAACTATGCCGGCCTAAATGCCCTACAATTATCAACATTCAGGAGCGGATGTAGAGTATGGCCGTTGTTCTCATCTGAACCCAGTACTTTTGTCGCAGAGTATAAACTTATGTTTAAAAATTCATTAAAATTGCAATAAATGATAAGTCTGAACCCATAACTTTAAAAATATAATGGGTTCAATGTTAAAAATCTTAAAAGTTGAACCCACATAATCTAAATCCTGGATCCGCCTCTGTCAACATCCGTTTGCTAAAGCACTATCTAGACTAGTGTATGCAAGAATTGTGATACAAAAATGAAGAGGGAATTTGTTACTGCAGGGTGGATTTGAATCTGGTGCAGTGGCAACTGCAAACCTATTGGAGGCATCAAACACAACTGTGGGAGGAAAAGAGTACTATATCTTGTCAGTATTGACAAGAACTGCAGATGGAGATGAAGGTGGTAAGCACCAGTTGATCTCAGCTACAGTAAATGGTGGCAAACTTTACATTTGCAAAGCACAAGCTGGTGACAAGAGATGGTTTAAGGGTGCTAGGAAGTTTGTGGAGAATGCAGCCACTTCTTTCAGTGTTGCTTAAGAATGGAAATAAAGTAAAACCATTAGTATTAAGTTTGTATGTACTTAGTTCTCCCCCCTCTTAAAATAACATATGGTGCTGAGATGAGTTGCTTAATTGGACTTCCTTTTTTTCTCTTTTCAAGCCACCCAAAAAAGGTTGTAGAGATGTTTGAAGTATTGTTGGAGGAAGCTAATGTTAATAATATAATATTTTCTTTGCATATATTTGACACCCTTTTAGAGATGTTTAAAGCCCTGTTTTTTTCTGTGTTAAAGGTCTTAATCTATATTGTTTGGAAGGGAAAAAGTGTAGTTCAAGAAGAGAAGTCTTTTAACAACTCAACTCACACAAGGCTTTAGTAACAGATAAATCTTAGAGGAAAAATTATGCAATCATCTCAAAAAAAAGGGGGCAACCCGGTACACTAAGCTGCTATGCGCAGGGTCAGAAAAGGGGCGGACCGCAAGAGTATTGTACGCAGTCTTACCCTGCATTTCCGCAAGAGGCTATTTCAACGGCTCGAACCCGTGACCTCCTGGTCACATGGCAGCAACTTTACCAGTTACGCCAAAGCTCCCCTTCAAGAAGAAAACTGGAAACTTTATGTTCACAAATTGAGTGCAAGAGAAAACAGAGGAGTTTGATCACTCCAGCTTCTGTTTTCTCTTCTTTTTCAGGTTATGCTAAGGACCAAAACTCACTTCTCATAGGCAAATTTTGAGTAACTAAACCATAGGCAAGTTTTAAAACTATGTATCGATAACATGCCCGCGAATAAGAGTTATATCCCCTCTTAAACTCCCCTTCTTTTCACTACTTTTTTGGGAGATACGAGCAAATGACAGTGCATCCAACCTGTTCAAACCATTTGACTACTTCCCCAGCTTAACTTCAGTAAGACAAAGCAATCACTGAGAACTGAGATATGGAGAAAGTACATGAATTATTGATGGACTGAATGCAAATTTCACATTCTTGTTTGTCATAAATGTTTGCTTTGACTTGAACGTAAAGAATATACAGAGAACAGTGAACAGGGGGGTAAGAGATCAATCTTGTAAACATTACACACTGTCCTTTTGCATCTGGCTTCAGCTTCGCCCATTGCAGCAGTTCGCACCATTAGTAACAGTGCCATGCTGCTTCATGTTTACTCGATTCAAGCCCCATATACGGATACTACGATCATCACTTGCCGACGCCAGCATATGAGGATTTTTTGGATTCCAGCTAACACAATTCACTGTCCCAGAATGTCCCGCCAATGTCCCAACAAGTTCACCCGAGCCTCTATGCCATATATAAATCTGAAAGTAATGTATAGACCAAGATCAAAGTCTCTCAAGGATATAAGACTAACACTAAGTTTATGGTATAGACTAAGATCAAAGTCTCTCTATAGAGAATACAAGGTCCGAATCCAACTCTCTACAGATAATAAAGATAACGTGCGCAAGGATATATAAATGGTCCGAAAATCTCTGAAAAACTGGAAATTTTGCAATAACGAGACACTCAATGACATGGAAAGAAGAGAGCACTTGAAAACTATGATTATTGAGAGCAGTAGTTATTACAAAGGCAGGATGTGGGTCCAAATAGGAAAGTACACTTTACTCATGATAGAAGAAACTCAAAAAGAAAATTAAGCAGATTGCCAAAGGCAATTTTGAAATACTCAAACAACAGGAATACAACAGAATTAACTCTTTAGGGCATCATTTACAAGAATCCTAGAAAATGCAAGACAAATAATGATGTTGCTTGCATATATGAAGCATAAACATGAAATGATTATATTCTAAAAAATCATAACTTGTTCGCAGGACTTTTTTCTGCTGGAAAACATGGTGTATGAATGAATAAATGAAAGAAGCTTTTTATGATCAAAAGACAGACCATCTGCAATATGCAAACCTGATTTGAGGAATAGAATTCTCAATTTATTCATGTGCTAATATGCATACAACGCAAACCTCCAACAACAACAAAAAGTTCTGCAACATAAAAGGGCAGTGTGCTTCTAGATCAATAAGAGAAGAAGTACCTGTGAGTCCTCGCTTCCACTGGCAACGAAAGCTTGATCTAGTCCTCCAAAGCAAGACCTCACAACGAAACGAGAACGTTTATGCCCCTTATATTTGGTTATGAGTTTTACAGTTCCCTGGACATCCCAAAGATGAATTTCTTGGTTCCAAAGACTAACCAATACATACTTATTGTCTATGGACAATACAAACGAGGTTATTGCTTGATCCTCTTGAATTACTTTCTCTGTTCTTGATTCCCATTCAAATAATACTATCGTATTTTCTTTACAAACAGAGACAACATGCTTCCCATCACTTGTTATTCCCAAGTCCGATATTCTAATAGTCCTGTTGCCTTTCCAACATTCCAGCTCTTTCCCTTCCAAATCCCACATGCTAATGCTTTTGTCAGTTACACCACAGAATATCCTCTTGCCATCAGGAGCCCATCCGCATGAGATCAAACCAAGTCCATTTTTCTCATAAATGTGTATACATTCACCGGACTCGACATCCCACTGTCTGACAACTTCTTCTACACCACAAGTGAGAAGCTGATGATCGTCAGGACTCCATGATATATAGGAGACAGGTTTTTGATGACCAGAAAATAGGTGCTTTAAGAAGACACAGCCATCCAATTTGACCTATAAAGAGCAGAAAATTAAGGGATGAACTTAAATGCTATCAACTGTCTGATTAGTTCAAATCTTCATGATCAACAGCTCTCTTTCTTTCATGCCCACCTCTCCCTACCACATAAAGACCATTTTTTTTTTCTATTTAACCTTTAAACACCAACTTTTACTATTTAACTTTTACCAAAATGAAATGCACCTGATATTAGCATCTTAAAGTTTGGAGGAGAAAGAACCTTGCATATCACAGCTCTCAAAAATATAATCAAGCATCAAAAAGAAGAGGACATGAACCCAATATGTTCAATATTAATCCTGTTGAAAAGCAAACAGAAGCAGTACAAGTACCAGCCATTATTTAAGGAGTAAATACAATATAAAACTCTGATTTCCAACTTACAAAGCTAGCTGAATAAAGCACGCCATCACCTCTAGAACACCCTTAACATTTCTTTTCTAGGCAGTTTGTTCAAAATTCCTCCTTATAGTGAAGTAATATTGGCCTTCAGCTTTCATTTTTTCAAAAGTACATGGAACTCTTCCATGTGTTTATTTCTCTTGAAACTTAAAAAGGAAGGATCAATCATGATATGAAACACTATTCCCTCCGTCTCATTTTATGTCAGGGTGTTTGATTGGCCACGGAGTTTAAAGATGTTATTTTGACCTATACAATACATTAGCGATGATGGAAGAGTATACTAAAGTAGTATTGAAAAGACAACAAACATCACATCAAAGTTAAAGTGTGAATACTTTAGTGAATTAAATTCTTAAAAGTTGTTTAGAATAGAATAGTGGAACATGCAAAATGGGAAGAGTGTCATATAAATTGGAAGGAAAGGAGTAATTATAATGGAACTAAAGCCAAAATATACTTTAAAATTGATGTTGTATTCAACTAATATTCATAGACATGCACATCAACATTTAACATAGACATGCACATCAATGTTTTAACATGCCATCCATAACTATTTGGCAACATATTCACCTTTAGCCATTCCAATACAATAACTTTGTTCTTAAAAATGGAACAATAATGAATAACTAAATCAATATATTATTGCAGGCAGAAAAATATATTTTAGCATTCCTTATTCAGTTCTGGATTGAGACATCTATTACAATAATTTTTCTAACTTGAACCATGAAATAGCTTGCACTATTTTAATCAGTGATAATGGACAATCTATGAGGCTAAATATTTTACATAGAGCCCAAGCCCCATGAAACTAACTCCTCAGTCTATATATAAAATCAGCTTGCAACTGATTTTTGCTTTTTTCTTTTTAATTTATTTTGGACAAGTAAAAGAGACATTAAATAAATAAATTTTGGATAACTAACACCTCAGCCTACATAGGCTTCACTGCAATTCATGCAGACCCAAAAATACAAGCCATGACATCCTTTTTTTAACAGACTAAAAAAAGAAACAGTGTCACATAAAATGGAACAGAGGGAGTAATACATTAATTCACAAACTTTTGCTTTATATAAAACCTCAAGGGGCAAGGTAGGTCACTATTTTAATCAAAATGAATAGCTTTTGGTTGTATTACTATAAGGTTGGGGAAACCACGTAAATTGTTTGTTTGAGGACCCATACGTGGCACGCCATGAGACTCTGAAGCATACAAGAATGGCATCATTCTCCAGATATTAATTCTTTAAGGCAGAAGTAAAAGACCATACGAAAGGAACTGCAACATAAGATGCACAAAGTGGAGAAAAGAAATTCAACAAAAAGCAAAGTGAAAATTGATCTAAGTTGAAAAAACAACAATTGTTATGACAACAATATCAAGAGGATTTAAACTCACCTCCCATATAATGACCGAACAATCAGCAGATGACGAGGCTAAGTAATTTCCATTATGGGAAAACTGCAAGAACCAGACTTCATCACTATGTTCTTGTAATATCTGGTGCAGTAGAAGCAACAAAGAAACAATTAGAGCTTAAGGTGTCTAACAAATTTGATCTTCAAAAATCAAACTCCAGTACCAGCGATTGTTCTAAAATGACAGAGAACACAAAAACAGCTAGTTGACGCATGTAAAGCTGGCAAAAATATCAAGTGGAAAGCCAGTGAAGCTCAAAATTATCACGCACATTTACATTTCGCACTTCTACACCCCCCCCCCCCCAAAAAAAAAAAAACAAAGGCACATACTTTCTGCGTTCACTCACAGTGGATCCAACCACATCTTCTGGTTAAACACCCCAACTAGGTCAGCTAACAAATGGTATAAACGAGATGAACAACACTAGCTACGCCTTCATCCCAAACAAAGCCAAAAACTAGAGAATAAAAAGCACTTACTTGTTTACACATTGAACATACAGCGACAAAGGAAAGGGAGCTAAATTTCATGATTTAAAAGTTTGGCAACTATCCATCAAATGATTCAAATCATTGTGAGTTTGTGACAAAAGCCTCATAAATAGTGGAAACAAGCTCATTAAAGACCAGGAAAGCACAAAGCTCCCAAAAACCAATAGTGCTTACCATTAACTGCAGCACCGAAGAAAGAAAACCGCATTCACTATTAAGCTCGCTATGATACGACTGAACTATTCATATTAATTTGCTGAACAAACAGGGGCACAAATGAATATGCTTTTAGTTAGAGTTTCATGGTAGATGACTAATGAAAAGGAACCGATATTTTGGAGATCCGCAGCACTGAAAACTGGAGTCGAATCACTGTTCTTCCTTTGTTATTTGGTGAACGAAGGATACATTAGCTTCTAGATAGTTTGTAAATGTACTTTAGTGTATAGAACTATAGATACACTGAAGCAGTTTAAATGGTTTCGTTTTGTGTGTGGATATTAACTTGTTACATTATTAATGGAAGTTCTTTTTTGAAGGAAGCGTAATGGTAAGAGTTGCTGCCGTGCAAGCAGAAGTTCAGTGGTTCAACCCGTGAAAACAATATCTTGCAAAAATCAAGATAAGGTTGTCATGTGGACTGGCCCTTCCTCAGACTCCGCGAATAGGTGGAGCTTAATGCACGGGGCTGCCTTTTATACGAAAAAGATAAAAGACTTATGTTATTCTAAAATTTGATGTAACAATTTAATTGCTCTCCGCCATGTCTTACAGAAATTTAACAATCTAAGAAACATCCCGTCCATGCTTATTAAAACAAGCCTTTTGAAAGAGCATATGCAAAAAAGGCAAAACCTTCAACCACAAAAAAGTTAAAATGAAGCAAGCATGAATTCAGAGAATGCTTTTCAACAGAACACCATCATATGTAATTTCAAACAGTGAGATAAATAGCAGTAGCAAGGCTTTTAACCACAATGATTCAGAATGCAAAGGAATAAACTTGAATAACACTTGCCATCATATTCATTAACCTGGTACCATTTATTGACTCAGATAAAGAAAGGACAAACTAGTGCGTGATTGCGAGATGCATTGAACATGTCTTACAATCAGCGGATTGCAAAAGCTTGTAGCACAAAAAACACCCAAATATTGATGAGATCTAACCTGCACTGTTTGAGATGGAATATGATCTCTTCTGCACTTATGATCAGTGAGCAGTGACATTTCACCTACCACAGAATTGTGAAATCTACAAGCATCTAGTTGCAAGTCAAGAGCCTGTTGAACAAGATGTACCAATCTCTTTTCTGGAATCATAACTGTCGGGGGAAGCAATCTTTGCAATTCCTCTAAAAGCTTTGTACGTGACTTTACTCTCACTATACCTTGACCTGATACCCCAGAAAGAACCTGCTGAGAAGGTGATATAATGAAGGACGAAAGCTGATGGACCCTATTATTTTCTATGGAAAGAGGTGAAATCTCGGTCCTCAGTGTCTTCAGGGCATCCAAGACTTTTTCTTTGTCCAGCAGTTCAAAAAACTTCTGCTCCAATATCACAAACGATGCCAACTTTATAATTTTTTCATCCACCAGACCAATTTTTTTCAATGTGGTTAAACTTTCATCCCATTTACCATCACGAATTTGCTGCATAAACAAGTTAATGTCAGAAGAGTGCAAGGGTATCCCTGACTCTTCCTCAAGATGGGCCCCAGCCTTATTATAACCAAGAGAATACAATGCCTCAGTTATGATCCGAACAAATTCAACTTTCTTGACAACCCCTTTTGTACCAACAACCTCATCATCCCCTTGAAGATCCAGGGGCCGAGCCATCGAGTCACCCAATGAACAACTTGCACAATCTCTAACAAATGTCCCGTCCGAAATATCTACCGATTGTCCAGAGGATAACTTCACACGTTTTAATGGCGGTTCCTCATCCTCCCCACCTCCCATGAAACAAACACCTCAGCCCATATATAATAACAGGGGGAAGAAAAAACTGAAAAGTTGAAATTGTATGCCTAAATTCTTCAATTAACGAAAGAGACTCCTATGTAACACCAGAAAAGGAAATAACATAAAATTAATTAAATAGAAACATAAAAAAGGGAGCAACTTTGAATGATCAAAGATTAGAAAAAGAAAACGATAGTAATGAGACAGCACGCAGAAGTGCAAAACACAGAGGTGAAAGAAAAAATCTGCAATTAAAGAGTATAGGCTAATGTTTTTTACAAGCATGAAATCATTTTATTGATGAAGATTGTGCAGCATTAAGCAAAAGCATCGGTTGATATCTATAACATACAAATGTGCCCAATAAGTTATATGAAAGAAAATTGTTTGGAGAGATTCTCAACAAACAGTGCTGCCAGTTTTAAACAGTCAAGAGCTCTTAACCATCCCCTATTAACACCTTAAACAGACAACTTAGAATTAAAGAGAATTACAAGATAAAATACCATCACAAGTGCAACTAGTAATATTGGACGTGATGCCAGATACCAGTAATTGCTTCTGCCTTTCCTTTTTTTGTTTCTTTCCTGCTTAACTTGAAAACTCAATAAACGGATGGCTCCTCCGGTACTAGAGATTTGGATCCATATACAAGGCACAGTGCATAAAATTTTCTTTTTAAGAACAATTTGAGAGAGGAGGGAGGGCCAGCCTGAAATAAGAACTTAACAAACATATGGCCTAAAATAGACATCCAGAAAGAAGGACTACTAATTATCCAACCACTGAACAACCTGCCAGGGTATTGCTTCCAGGAAGTCCACATTAACATAAACAAAGCATTTGCTACCATTTTATTTGCATAACCTACTCAATCTTCTGAATACTAGCCTCTAGATCAAACAGATACCAAAATATGAAAACTGATGCAACACCAGAAGGAGATTACAGAAAGTACAGATGTTTTTACCAGTGTGCATGGTAACACACAAGTCCTCCATTAATCAACACTCAAGCTAGGTAGTTACTGTAAAATGAATAAATAAATTTGCCTCTCGGTGTTTGCCCTTGGATGTTCAAATTCAATAGAAAAGAAAACACATCCTACATATGTTACAACTACTGACTTGATAACTCTATCCAGAATAGCTTAGCCACTAACGGGAAAAGTCTAGTCCTCCTAATCATATGCAAGGATGCCTTGAGGCCATAAATTGAGCCACAATAAACTGGAGTTATCAACACAATCTCTCACTCATTCGGTGCAAATATTTTCAAGAGCTGGCTACACAAGGTAATCATTCTCTCAAAACGACAAACAAGGTCTACCCTATTTCTCTACAAGATTCTTTGACATGTTATATCAGATCTTGCCAACAAAGTTAATTTCTCTCCTAAGCAATATATGAGCGCGCCCACCTAACCCCTCAAACCTGTTTCGATCAAGAGTGATAGCAACAGACACACATATATGCACAAGGTAGTAATGAATCTTAAGCCTTTTAAACCTAGTATCTATGATCAACAATGAACTAATTATGGACAATTGAACTTCAATATGCAATTGCATTTACAGTACATCTAAACCAGTCAACTCCATCAACAGCACAAACTACGCATCTTGATGAAAAGAATCAATGGGAATTAAAAGCCATCCAATAACAAACAAAGAGTTAGTGCATTACAACACCACAAAAACAACAACGGCACTACTTTATAGAATCTGTCACTAAGGTAAAGCAGGTAAAATAGTAAACGTCCTAATCGATAAAAGTAAACTTCTTGCAAAAGCTAATTCAACTCAAAATACATCTGAAGTCTAACTTAACTTGTGCAAACCATAATCTTTTTTTAGTAAAAATAAGCATACTACAAATAATCACCCAAATACCAACTCGCAGAAATCAGATTATAGATAATCCACTAACAAACAAAATCAAGAATGAAAACCAAAAAGCATTTCCGTACAAGAAAAGTAAAGTATACGCTAAGAAAGAAAGATTACCAGAAAGTAAAGAAGTGCGATTGGGGCAAAATCTGCAATTATCCAGAAAGGAATTTGAAGATTCAGATCAAATGGATACAGAAACTGATTGAGAAAAAACCAGCAAATTGTATCTTTAAGTTGTCGCCAAGCTAAGAAAGAGTAGTAGATTTAGGTGGGTAAAAAAGCAGTTGATTGGAAAACAAAAGAGGAGCTAAAGAAGGGTAAATGATTTGATTGTTGGGTTGGAAGTTGGAATGTGGTAAGAGAGAGAGAATTGGGTATCTGTTAATGGAGTTTTAGGGGCAGATTATATGAATAGAGAAATGGAGAAAAGTGTAGTTTGGAATTCTATTTTACTTCTTACTTATATTATTAAATGTGTTACAAATATATTATATCATGGATGTTCAGGTAGTACTCTATTGTAAACAAGCTTCCTAAAAAATTTATTCATATAGGACTCCGTCATAAATAAACTTCCTGAAGAAGCTTTTCATTTCGGTACTCTATTATGAATAAATATTATCGCTAGTAGAAGATTTTCTATATCTGCTATAGTAGCAGCTGACACAACAGCTTGTAGTAGCAGCTTACAAGCACTTATAGAGCAGCTTGTAGTAGCATCTTACACATGAGCTTCATTTCTTCTATATATAGAAGAGATTTCAGTTCATTATATATATTAGTTTGACATTGAATAATATATCAATTTCTCTCTATACATATCTTTACTTTACAGTCATTATTTTATAATACGTTATCAGCACGATACTATGTCATCTCGAGCAAGTACTTTGAAAGTATCAGATAATATGGATAATCCTCAAATTATGTTTGGATCAAAGACCAATCATGAAGATATTTGTGTAATTGATAGTGGAACAACGCATGATATATTCAAAGATTAGAAATACTTAGCTTATTTGCATAAGGAAAAAGCAAATGTTTCAACAATTTCTGGTAATATAAGTTTGATTAAAGGCTCCGGAAGAGCCACTATATTTCTATTTAAGGGAGCAGAACTTATTATAGACAATACATTATTCTTCTCCAAGTCCCGGAGAAACTTGTTGCGTTTTATAGATATTCGCCGAAATAGGTATCATATTGAGACAATAGATAAAATGAATATGGGATATCTTTGTATTACAAAAAATATTTCTGGCCAGAAGTGCATTGTAGAAAAGTTACCAACTTTATCTTTCGGTTTATACTATTCAAAGATTAGTACAGTTGAAGCACGCTCTATCTTAAATCATAAGTTTACTAAGTCAAATATTTTTGTGCTTTGGCATGGCCGTTAGGCCATCCTGGATCAGTAATGATGAGACGAATTATTAAAAATTCTAGTGATCATCCATTAAAGAACCTGAAGATTCTTATAAATGATGAATTTTTTTGGGATGCTTGTTACGAAGGCAATATGATCACTACACCATCACCAATGAAGGTTGGCATTGAATCCCTTACCTTTTTAGAACATATACATGGGGATATATGTAGACCTATTCACCCACAAAATAGGTTGTTTAGATATTTTTTTGTCATAATAGATGCATCTTCAAGATGGTCTCATGTGTGCCTACTATCATCTTTCAACATGTTTGCAAAGCTATTAGCCCAAATAATTCGATTAAGGGCGCAATTCCCAGATTATCCTATAAAGTCTATTCGCCTTGATAATGCTAGAGAATTCTCATCTCAAGCTTTTGATGATTATTGTCTATCAGTTGGGATAAAAGTTGAACATCTTGTAGCTTTTGTCCAAACTCAAAATAGCCTTGCATAGTCATTTATTAAATGCTTGCAATTGATTGCACGACCACTACTTATGAAAACAAAATATTCACTACTGTTTGGGGCCACACTATCTTACATGCAGCATCATTTATGTGTCTCAGACCGACACATTATAATAAATATTCTCTGTCACGATTAGTTTTTGGTCATGAACCAAATATTGCCTACGAAATTTTGGATGTACTGTATATGTGCCAGTAGCACCACCATAGCGTAGTAAGATGGACCTGCAGAGAAGGTTAGTAATATATGTTGGGTTTAAATCACCCTCTATTATTTGCTATCTTGAATCATTGATGAGAGATTTATTTACTGCTCGATTTGCAGATTAATGAAATAAATTTTCCACAATTAGGGGGAGAGAAAAAGGAAATCAAAAGAGAAATTGTGTGGATAGTTTCATCATTATCTCATTTTGATCCACATACCCCTATATGTAATCAGGAGGTCCATAAGATCATCTATTTACAAAATATAACAAATCAAATGCAAGACGCGTTTACTTATTTGAAAAGGATAACTAAGTCATATATCCTTGCACAGAATGTGCCTATCCGAATTGATGTCTCAACAGGACTCTCTATAAGCATGAGAGCTGGTGAACCTAAAGAACGCATGAAGCGTGGTAGGCCTTTGGGTTCTAAGGATCGAAATCCTCGAAAAAGAAAATCGACAAATGATTAAAACGATACTATGAAGGCATCTCCTAAAGAGGCCCAAGATCTAATTAGTTCTTTCCTGAAGAAATCAATGAACACGAGACTCAAGTGGGTGAGGATCTTTTAATAAGTTCTACTGGTGATGGAATTAATTTAAATCGATATGAAATAGTGGTGGATAATATTTTTGTATATAATATTTCACTTAAAATTATGCAAGGTAGTGAGGATCTTAAACCTCAATCTGTCGAAGAATGTCGACAAAGATCTTATTGGCCAAAAAGGCAAGAGGCAACTCAATCAGAATCGAATGCACTAGCTAAAAGAGAGGTTTTTGGACAAGTAGTCCAAATACCTGCCGGAATAAAACCAGTTGGTCATAAATAGGTTTTTGTGCAAAAAAAGAAATGATAAAAAATGAAATTGAAAGATATAAAGCTCGCTTTGTCGCACAAGGATTCTCACAACGACCTAGAGTCGATTTTGATGAAACATATTCACCTGTTATGAATGCCATAACATTTTAATATCTCATCAGTTTAGCACTAGATAAAAACTTAAATACATCTAATGGATGTAGTTACAGCTTGTCTGTACGGTTCACTTGATAATAAAATTTATATGAAAATTCTTGAAGAATTTAAAATACCTGAAGCAAATTTAAAACCTCGGCAAATATATTCAATCATATTACAAAGATCTTTGTACGGTTTAAAGCAATCTAGGCGCATGTGGTATAATCGCCTTAGTGAATATTTGCTGAAAGATGGTTACATAAATGATGTTATTTATCCATATATTTTTATAAAGAAAATGGCATCAGAATTTGTTATACTTGTTGTTTATATTGATGACATAAATCTTGTTGAAACTCCAGAAGAGCTCAAAAAGGCAATTGAATATCTTAAGAAAGAATTTGATATGAAAGATCTTGGAGAGACAAAACTGTCTTGGTTTGCAAAATGAAAATTTAGCAGACGGAATCTTATCCATCAATCTGCCTATATATAAAGTGTCTTAAAATGCTTTTACATGGACAAAGCGCATACATTGAGTACACCAATGGTTGTTTCATCACTTGAAGTGAATAAGGATTTGTTCCGGCCTCCAGAAGAGGATGAGGAACTCCTTAGTCCCGAAATACCTTATCTTGCTGAAATTGGTGCACTTATGTATCTAGCTAATGCTACAATGCCTGACATAGCATTTTCTGTTAATTTACTAGTAAGATATAACTCTTCTCTTACACGAAGATATTGGAATGGGATTAAGCATATATTGTGTTATTTAAAGGGACTCTTGATATGGGTTTATTTTATGCTAATTAACAAAGGTAGTGTAGATCTTGTTGGTTATACAGATGCGGGTTATTTATCTGATCCACATAAAGCTCGATCTTAAATCCGGTACATCTTTTTATATGTGGAGGTATTGTAATACCATGGCGCTCCACAAAGCAATCTATTGTCGCTACTTCTTCAAATCATGCTAAGATAATAGCTTTTTATGAAGCAAGTAGGGAATGCATATGGTTGAGATCAGTGATTCATTTTATTCAAGAAAAATGTGGCTTGGAATGTAATAAAAGATCCACAATTTTATACGAAGACAATGCTGCATACATAACCCAATTAAAGGGAAGATTTATAAAAGGAGATAGAACGAAGCACATTTTACCAAAATTATTCTACACACATGATGACATTGATGTGCAACAAATCCGTTCAAGTGACAATCCGGCAAATTTATTCACTAAATTTTTGCCAACTTCAAATTTTGAGAAGATGGTATACAAGATTAGAATGCGGAGACTCAAATATTTAAAACAAGGTTTTAATCAGGGGGAATAAAATATGTGTTATACTCTTTTTTCCTTACTAAAAATTTTTCACATGGTTTTCCTTATAAGTTTTTTATTGAGACAACTAGTTATGTGTATTGCTAAATATGTGTACTCTTTTCCTTCACTAGAATTTTTTTTCCACAAAATTTTTCCTAGTAAGGTTTTAATGAGGCACATTATCTTTCAATGAACATCCAAGGGGAG
Source organism: Nicotiana glauca (assembly GCA_026770625.1). Lineage (NCBI taxonomy): Eukaryota > Viridiplantae > Streptophyta > Magnoliopsida > Solanales > Solanaceae > Nicotiana > Nicotiana glauca. Next base: position 107,420 of record MU716822.1, on the reverse strand, counting down.
TGTCATAAATATATTATATTATGGATGTTTATTTAGTACTCCGTTGTAAATAAGCTTCCTAAAGAAGCTTATCCATATGAGACTCCGTCGTAAATATATTTATCTATATAGTACTCTATTAAAAATAAGTCTTCTGAAGAAGCTTATCGTTTCGGTACACCGTTATGGATAAATATTATCCCAGGTAGTAGATTATCTATATTTGGTACAATAGCAACTTCTTTTCTTGTATGTATATGTATATATATATATATATATATATAGGAGATTTCAGTTCATTATATATATCAGTTTGAAGTTGAATAATATATTAGTTTCTCTATGTACTTGTCTTTACTTTACCGTCGTTATTGTATAACAAATGGTCCCTTTGTAAGGTATTATACTAATCTTTTTTGCACGATTTAAGAATCACCTCTCCCAATGCCTCTATGTTATAAGTAATAATGACTTATTATTTATTTTTAATTATCAATCATTATTATTAAATAGAGTTGTTTGAAATTATCTTTTAAATGATATGATTATTTATGTGCGTAAAACTTAAACTTAGATAATTTTCCCTAATTGATAAATTCAAATTTAAAGAGGAGTTATATGCTATAGATACCTCCTTCATTTGGCAAAATATCATGAAAGGGTGGGAAACAATCAACAAAGGACTTGCTTGGGACATTGGAAATGGAAAAACCATAAACTTCTTCTATAGTAACTGGGCCCCAAACAAAACAAATATTCGCTCAATCATCCATGGCCCGCTAACCAAAAATGAGAGCAATTTGACCCTCAACCAAGTCTGGGTAAACAACTAGTGGGACTGGTCAAAAATTTTATTTGAACTACCCATCAAAATTGTCTCAGACATCACTCCCAATCACCTCATAGAAGATGCAGTAGACACACCTCTGTGGATGCCAAGCGCAAATGACACATTTACCCCCACTCAGTCTACAAACTACTCCACCAACACATCCTCACAAATACAGATTATGGTTGGATTTGGAAACTACACACCCTAAACAAAATAAAACTCTTCCTCTGGCAATGCTCTAAAAACATATTACCCACTAACTCCTATCGTCATCAAATAGGAATCACAAGGGAGAATAATTGCACAATTTGTAAAAGAGCAGAAGAATCCATAACTCACATCTTCCTAGATTTCTACATAGCCCAAAATTTCTGGACTACAGTAGGCTTGGACACAAGTAATATCCCACGAAATAAGTCCTGGCTTCTGGCTATTAAAAAAATCCAAATACTGACCAACCAGAGCTCCATAACCTGGGAAGACCTCTTTCCTTTTGCAATTTGGCTGTAAGGCCCCGAAAATTTTTTTCCGAGTAATTTAAGATTTCGTCGTGCCAAGGTAGGCTAAATTATTTTTATTCGTGTGCAAATAAGGATTTATGATATTATGGATATCAAATGGATATGTTAATAAGTGTATAAGTCTTATTATAAGTGATTTGGGGTCTAAGGAGAGGCCTAAGTCTAAGCCAAGTTGGAAAATTGCATATTAGACGAAAGTTGTAAATGAGTGTGCATAAGACCTCACTTTGAACGATCATATCTCCAACTATATAAGGGGTTGTGTGAGAAACAACCTATCAAATTAAAGCCCTTTGAGTCTAGTTTCTAACTCAACAAACCGTTTGTCATTTGGAGGTGTATACAGAAAGTTATGACCATTTTACTGGGCAGGTGTCACTCGTACGAACTTCGCGCGAACTTTGAAAGTTCGCGCGTTTTTGCTGAGTATTCTGCCTCCGACGCGCGAACTTTGCGAAAGTTCACGCGTCTGGAAGGTTTTAATACCCAAGACCGGTTTAGAGTATTCCCAACTCATTTTTGGGGTTATGGCTTGCTCTCTCAAGGGGATTTCGTCCCAAACTTCATCCCTATAATCTAAGGTAAGGTTTTTAGCGTACTTTGAGTGATTTCTACCCCCTAAATACTTATACTAACAAGGATTAATCTTCATAATCCTTAGATTTTCCTTCAAATCCTTGAATTCTTCAAGAACACCACAAGTGAGGATTCTTAAAATTCTTACTACAGGATGTATGTTTATCATCTCTAACTGCTCTATGGTGATTATTCTTGTTAGATATATACATTAGAACTCATGGGATGGTGATTGGGAGTCATATGTGCCTAACCTAGATTGTGTTGGTATTGTAGAGGTTGTGAGACGGGTCATTGAGGTATGATTCTTGGTATAGTAGTATTATGTATGCATGCATGTGCAAATAGGGTTGTGGGAAGATTGATGAACTTAAATAGGTAAAGATTGGGTTGGGGAATGAAGGAAATCTTGTAAAAAGGAGTTAAAAATTAAGATGCTCAACTAGTGTTTGATAAAATGATCCAAGGAGCTGAAACCATGAATATCTTCCTAATTTGT
>MU716822.1:74525-94057 GCA_026770625.1 Nicotiana glauca | reverse complement strand
AAGAATATTGTAGAAAATTCACAAAAAAAAAAAAAAAAAAAAAAGGAAAACTCGAGAAAAGTGAGATGAGTTAGGTATGTCACGTGAGCTGACACGTGAGAATCTTGAAAGAAAATATTTTTTTATTTGAGTTTTTAAGTGTTTAACTATGGACGATGTAAAAAAAATTATACTGTTATAGCAAACTTTTACATATTATAATAATAATTTAATTTATTTTTAAAAAATAATTTTTTTACATGATTACTTGTTATATGATTTACAGGGGTATATAAGTTAAAAGTCTTTTTTAGTTTTGGTGATAAGGAGAAAGATCTAAAGATGCATGACTGGTGCACCAATAGTACAAAAGTAAAAGGAAAAAAATTATTTTGAGTGAAGAAGGGAAAAGAAAATAAAAACAGAAGAAAAGAAAAAAGCTAGGTATTAATAGTGATGGTTCACGTTGTTTTTGAGAAAACAATTATTAAAATGGAATAATTGTGAATAATTGTTTTAAGTCAAAGGGGGAAAAAAGAGTTTGGCGTGAATGGTGATGAATTACGCTGTTATTTTTAGGAAATTATTATACAAAAAATATGTTTATTACGTTTTTCCTTTTTCTTTTTTTTTTTTCTTAAATAAACAAAGGGATGGTATATACTAATGTGCCGAAGTAGTTATGCTTGACCAGCAAGAAAATGATGTTTCAGGAGGCGGCTTACTTTTGGGCCGTGCAATGCTCCAACCCTTTCGGTCGGATAACAATTTTTTTTTTTTTTTTGGTAATTTTCATAAATCACTATAGTTTATCTAGTTATTATTCGTAACTACTATTTAATTATCATTTATTTGTTTCACTTGTGTTCAAACGCGCAATCATAAATTATATTTGTTTGCGCAACGGGTACAACTAAGACGAAATACAAAAATACAAAAAATAAAATGCTCTTATTGAAAATTGAACTTAAAACCTCTGCTGCTAGCTAAACGGGAGCTCTAACCAATTGAGTTGCAAGAGCTAGTTGCCCTCTTGTTTTAGTTCAAAATAATTAGCTAGCGTTTGGACACAAATTTATTTTGAAAAATCTTATTTGGATGAAGTTTGGTTTGAAGATGAAAATGTGTTTGGAAATACGTTTTCAAAATATATTTTCTAACTTTATTTTGGAAAAACATGTATATAATTCCTAAGTTTTGAAATTTTGGCCCAAAATCAGCTCAATAGCTGATTTTGGAATTTGAAATTTGGGATTTGGCCAAAATATGAGCAAAATTTATGGCCAAACATGAGTTTTGAAAATAAATCCCAAATTTATTTTAGCCAAACGGGGCATTAATATCTTATTTCATGAATTTTCTAAACAATTCAAATATAGCTACAAATAGTAAATTTACTAAAAGTTTTGCTACGAATGATAAATACAGTATAAATATTTAATGTGTCGTCGAAACATATTTATGTCACTTTAACTTTTGGTTGGAAAAATCAATGAAAGGTGTCTATTTTTTTCTGTCAAAAGTTTGTGTTTGATAGCGTTTGCAAGAAAAGTTACTACGTAATAGTATATCTTTTTACAAACTTTGAATTTTGTTAAGCTTTTGAAAAACTCCAAAAAGTTCCTTTTAAGTTTTCCAAAAAATTGAATAGAAGTGTAAACTGTTTTGCAAAAACTGTCGAGCGAACACCAACTTCAAAAAAAAAAAAAAAAAAAATCAATCCAAAAAGAAATTGGCCAAAATCTTTTTCATCCAATTTTCCTTTGACCAAACACTATCAATTTGATCTTCCATATATTAGGGATTTCACATGGAAAACTAATGAAACCATAATTATGAGTGAGGTCTAGTAGCAAAGCTCATACAGATAACATTTGAGGCATCTATGGGTTTTTTTTTTCTTCACGAAAGAAAATTCCATGTGGGTCACATAAAGCATTCGGGGCTCGTCTGCAATTGAGTATTCGCAAAATTCCAATACCAATTTTAACATAATTAGCTCCACATTTTTATTATTCTTTAGTTATCACATTTTCTTCTCTATGATCTACATTAACAAAATCCACACGTCCGAAGTGTTCCTCAAATTGAAGAAGGGATCCTTGGAGCAACAATAAAGTTGTCTCTGTGGGACAGGACTGCAGCTCTTTCCCAAACCTGCGTGAACGAGAAATATTTTGTGTACCGAGCTGCCTTTATAAATTGATCAAGTACCCATGTATGTAGCAATGCAAGCTCCCATCTGACTCGTGTCATTTTAAGGAAATAAATAGAGGAAGAAATATCAGCATTTAGGGCAAAAGCACATATGACAATAGTCCAAAAAACAATGCTGCAAATTGGTTTTGTATGGGTTTCCTAAGAGCTGCATTTTCAACCCCCACATTTAGCATAAAGACCATCAATGCTCCCACACATCCATGTGCATCAACTATTTTCTTACGATTTAATGGTCAGTATTCTGCACATCTGAGATCATAAACTCACTAGGCTGCAAACATAGTACTGGTGCCTTCGAATAAAAATGTTCAAGGCAATCCAGAATTTACAAATGACTTCAGCCTCATGGCTCAATTCATAGCTCAATATCTATAAAAACACGTGTATTATAACTACCATCATTAACGCTAATCTGTAACCAAACACTTCATTTTGTAACTAACTGAATTTCTAAGCAACTAACGCCATGTTCCTTCCCTTCTAAGTGGCCATTGCATAAACTGGTTAAAGATCAATCCAAGCCTGAGTAACTCTTCAAAGAGCTACCAAAGAACATTTAACCAATAAAGCACTTTTGAACAAACCAAGTTCTTCTGGTATCATACACTGGTTAAAGATCAATCCAAGCCTGAGTAACTCTTCAAAGAGCCACCAAAGAACAATAAAGCACTTTTGAATGAACCAAATTTCTCTTTTCAGCCTCCTTTTTTTGTGTGAGGAGAGGAATAATGCAGCAATGGGAAAATTAATTTTGAATAATGCCGAAGTCACGATTGTTGTCTGCTAGGATGTAACATATGCAATATCTCAAGTAATAGAACTTCATGCATAAAAGCATACAATAATTAATTTTTAACATTTAAATATCAAGGGGAAAATTGAGCTGCATAGTGAATTCATAAGATTAGAAACAGCAAATGTAACTAATCTTCAACTTGATCAAAATCAGTTACAAACTTCCAGCTACCGCAGTACATTCACTCGACAACTATCCCTTATTATGCCCACTTATAATGCACTGACATACAAGAAATGCAACTTTCAGGCAAAAGACATGTAAGCAATGGCATAAATCCGGGATACCTGCGGCAGTCTCAAATATTTATAACTTTCAAAAGCCACTTATGATAGCTCCTCTTTCCTAATAGCCCGCTTTACAAGTTCATGATCATAAAAATCAATGGAATGATCAAATACATTTAACAATTTAAACAAGCAATTGCTTAAAAGACCCAAACCAATTCATATTAAGTCAAACTAAACCAATACAATGGAGCCACAAAATTGCATATTGGTAGATTCCACTACTAAAATTGCATAAAAGTAAAGACCACAAAAAACAGAGCCACAAATACATATCTCAACCTAAATTTTCCAATCAGCTCAAAATTTTAGTACACTTTAACATTGCTATAATTCCAAAAAAATATAAATTAAAACATCTCGTTCAAACGAGCAGTAACAGAGCGTAGCTTAGAGTACACCTTACCAGCAGGCGACCCCATGATAAGGCTACAAAGGGAATCCCTAGCAATCTTTATATTGCTAAATGATCCCAATATATGAATCTTAGTATCCGCAATCACAATCCTCGTTTTCGTCGCGTTCTCTATGGCGAATTTCGTCTTCCCTCCTTTCCCTGACAATCTACCAATAGCCCTAGACAAATGCTCCCCTCGCAGCGTCTTCACATCCTTAATCTCAAACGAATCAACATATAACTCGTCGAGACGGAGCAATGCTACGGCATCACACGTGTCGAACCCTAGCATGAAAGCGTGAACGAAGTCAGCGGATTTCTGTAGGTTGCTGATATCGGGTGTGTCGGGTCGGGTTTTGAGCTCAACCCGACGTTTCTTGAGGTTCATTCGGATATCGATTTTCATCTGCTCGTAGATTGGATTGTAGATTTCAAGCCAAGCTTTTTTTAACGGAGTGTAGCGGTGCTGTGGGACTGTGACTTTCCGGAACTGAACTTGGCCGTCGGAGATTTCGTGGGCTTTTAGAGGTTGGAAATTGGGCTTTACCGGTAGTGTTACCGCCGGTTTCTCTGTCGGAGGAGGATTGTCGATTTCCATGGTTGGCGCTGGACAGAGAGAACAGGAAAGGTGACGAGACTAGGGTTTTTGAGAGGGGTTTGTAAAGGCAACTGTGTAGACTATATACTCGTTTAGAATTCTGCTGGACCAGTGCTTAAGAGCCCACTACTATTGGGCTTATTTTCAAATATGGACAACAGTCAACATACCTAAAACAAATAGGAATTTTTACACCCTATAGAAAACTTTAGTATCCTATTTATCAATATTAAATACCATTTTAAAATATTACATCCTATAAATACCTTTTATCTTTTATAGCAAAAAATTTAAATATAGTTACATCCTACAATTAAGACACCACTAACTATTATTTTTCTCTCTCCCTTTTTATATTTTCTCTCACATAATTACCGCGTATCTGCAACCCTCAATACAATCTCTCTATTTGCGTACAACCAGACTCTCTGCTGCATAATACCTCCCAATCCCTCCCAATCTTCCCAAACTCGGCTGCATCTTCCAACGATGGAAATATTTTTACAAGGAAGTCAAGCAACCCAATCGCAAAGTCCATTATTTCAATGGGAACCTTAAGAAACTTTGGTTCTTTCCCCACAAGTTTAAACAAAATTTCTGCTTGCTCTAATGGCGTCAACGCCTTCCCAGGTCCTCCAATAGGCAAAACTTGATTGATTTTATCCTCTTTCAGTACACAATCAGTAATAAAAGAAGCCAAACCTTGCTCGTTTATCGACTTACAAGCACACAACTTTCCATCACCAAATCGCCTTGAGCTGGTTTGTTCTCTTATGGTTTAAGGTTCTCAAGGTCAAATGGCTATTGACGCCTTTGAGAAGAAGACTGACGGAGGGGCAGGGGAGGGTCTTTTTTGCTTGCCATAGGGATGTTTCTCTCTCTAGATCGCCCAAATTGCCTATTTGTATTCAGTTGTATTCGAATATATTCTTTAACTGTATTCACTTATATTCAAGTTTAATCAGTTGCATTTAACTATTTTATTCACCAGTAGTTAGTTGTATTCAAGTGTTTTATACAAACTGTATTCAGTTATATTCAACTATTTTATTCAGCATAAGTTAGTTGTATTTTGTTGCATTCAAGAGTTTATTCAGCTGTATTCAGTTGTATTTTTGTTGTATTCAAGTGTTTTATTCAGATGAATTAAGGTGTATTTTGTTGTATTCAACTGTATTATTCATATGTATTTCTCTTTATTCAGCTATAATCTTTATTATGTATCTTTCAAATACAGATTAATGAGGGATTATTTTAGTTCGTTGAGTTAAATTAGGAGAATATCATGTGATCTTATTTCCTTCCATTTTTAGCGTACATACGTTACTGTATTTAATGTTAATGTCGCTTGAATACAGCTAAATACATGTCAAACTTAGCTGAAATTCCAGATTTTACGCCTATATTTTAATACAACAGCTTAAATACATAAAATACATTGTATAAAAACATAAAAGGTGTCTATAACACGTAATATAGCAAAGAGTATCTATAAATGGTTAATTAGATCAAAAAGATGGTGCTTTATGAAAAATTCTCAAAGAAATACATGTATTTTGTCCAACTCAGTTGTTAAGTTTCCACATAGACATGGTCAACGGTCAGAGGGGTTTAAAATATTATTTTTGAACAACTATAAGTATTTGAATGAAACTTTGTGAAGTAAAAGGACCGTAATATCAAAACCAAACAAGTACAAGTGTCTATGAGGCTATTCTGCCAAAAAATATAATTATTTTTGTGTTGTACGCTTGGATACACACTATGATATACAAACTATATTTATAATTTTAAATATTTTTAATGCTTGTGAGAAATAATTTAAAAACCTAGAATCTTTTTTTAGAGATTTGGGTGAAAATCTTGAATGATTTTCGAATTCTGACAAAAAGGAAATGAAAGCCTATTTTTAGGATAATGGTTGGACCATTAGAAGAAAGAGAAGATCATTAAATGTTGAATTTAGGGTACGTATGCCAAATGCTAAAAAATAGGCTATTTTTTGCCAATTATTAAACTAAATTGTTATGCAAATGCCAAAACCCCCTAAAAGATTGTTGAAAGAAAATTTTACTCCTATAGCAAATTATTAAATACACTATTTATTATAAATCAAAATAATTTTAAAATATTATTATTTATAGCTTTTTTTTTGTATTTTATAGAAAAATATATATTTATTATATACACTACCGTTGAAGCGTAAAATACGCTAGTTATGTTCTTTCAATCTCTCTCTTCCGGTTAGCACATGATTTTTCTCTCTCACACATAAAAAGATTTTAGGAGCAAATTTCTCATATTTAATCCACCACGATTTTGCTCCTAAAAAACGTGGTTCGTTACTAATTGATAAAGCACATGGCTGGTTCTTTCTTACTACTCTGCGATTCTTATTTTTCTCTTCACTCTCCTTTTTAATTTTCACCATTATTAGGTTTTGAGGAAGAAACTTCAATTTTCGTCTTTAATAATTGATTCAAGAACCGTGAAGAGGGCTACACGAGATATACGCACTAAAATTTTCAATTTTGAAAAGTTATTTTTGATTTGTGAATCACTCAAGAGGAAGTTGTATTTGCAAGTTCTGCAACAACCATGGAAGCCGAGAGGCGAATCAATCTACGGAATGATCCTATGAAACGAGTTGAAAATGCGAAATCCTTGAAAAGAACCACAGTTGCTGATGTTTCTAAGATTTCGCTACACAACATAAATGTGAAAAATAGAAGAAAAATTAGCGATGTTGCTTCTGGGAGCAAGGGAAAACCGGTCGCTAGAGTAAGTAGCTCGATAATACGAAAGGAATGTGATGTAAAAAAATCATACATGTATTTTGGGTATTCCTATAACCTGCTTTTAGTATACATGTATTTCTATTTGTTTGTCCTCGTGCACTTAATTTAGTTCGTATAGAAATTTATCTTTTTGTATTTATATGTATTTAATTTGAAAAACAACAATTTTAAATACACCAACAGTACTGTATTAATATTGCCATGATTCAAGCTTGTATTTTGTTTGTATTGTATTTTGGGATACAATGAAAATAATGTATTCATGTATACCTGTATTCGAATTTAGAAACCATCTATTTTAAACACAATCAAAGTATTGTACCAACCTAGTTGTATTTGTCTGTATTTACTTTTTTGTGGTGTTTATATGAAGAAAATAAAATTGTTTGTTAAACTCCAACCTACTTCATTGTCGGATACCTGCTCATACACTAACACCGACATAATCTCCGACCTCAAAGAAAATCTTAATCCACAACAATACCAACTCTTTGGCCAAACCTATTTTGGTATAGCGCTCGGTATAAAGCATTGTGAAGTTCAACATCAATTGTTCAGGTGCTTCATGGCACGAGAGCTGGCAAAAGGTTCTCTTGACTCATTTCTTCTATATGTAAATGGCACAATATTGTGCTTTTCACTCAGGGAGTTTGCGTTAGTCACTGGTCTAAATTGTATTGGCGGTGTCAAGGATTTTAAGTTCCACACAAAGAGGCCTAACATGTTTGTCGATACATACTTTGGCGGAGCAAAGACTATGAAGAAGACTAGTTTGGTAAAATGCTTTAATGCCGAGAATTTGGGCTTTGACAACGATGAAGATGTGGTTAAAATAGTTGTATCGTATTTCATACACACATTCATGTTATCAAATAAAAAGAATTGCACAACCATTCCAAGACAACATTTTGACTTGGTCAAGAGCGAGAGATATTGTGATTACCCATAGGCTAAAGAGACATTCACCGCCCTTCTCAAATCTATTAGTCGGAAGATGGATTCCTAGAAGAAGTATTACAGGATTGTTGGCATGCCTCTTGCTATGCAACTATGGTTGAACGAGTGTTGTTCAAAGGTCGACTCTAAAATTGCACTCCAAATTTACATCCAGATTCCCAGAATACTCAATTGGAAGTCCACTGACAACCAACCACCATTTGCTTATTTGATGAATGGCATATTCAAAGACGAGGAAAATCGAGTAATTTATTCTTATTTTACTGACTGATATTACATACAACATATGTTTATGTAATTGAATACATTAATATAAATCAATACAAGATACATTTGAATACAACATATAGGTTATATACATGACTGCACATATACAGTAACATACATAATACAACTTCATATTGAATACATTGTTATAAATCAATACAAAATACATGTGAATACAATATACAATTATATACATGACTGCACATATACAGTAACATAGATGACACAAAAATAGAGATTTACATTGAATATATTACTGTTTTCAAATAAAATACAACAATATTCAACCAATCACTAGGGAGCTTGCAGATATTCAGAATAATTACAACATGTATGCACATATCATATTTTAGTCAATGCAACTACATCTATCAAACTAATGAAAACTTATAGTCATTCGGGTAGACAACGCCTCATTCAATGTAAGAATCTCATGATATTTTTTCCCAAGTGTTGTGTACGTGTGTGAAGCATCTTTACGATTGATGATGTAATTCCAACGTTCAAACACCTTCCTAACTTCTTATAGGAAGTCATATATTGGCAATTATCTTGCTGATACAAGTGCCGAATTGATTGACTCAACAATATTTAATACCATAATCCATCCCCGGTTAACAAGTGCATACAACCTAGTTCACTTTTCGTATCTAGTTAATTTCAAGTAGTATTTCACTCGAATATTCACCTTTTTTTTTATGACCGAGAAATCCGTCTGGAGCCGATCCTTTGGACCAACCGCAGCCTTCGAAACTCGATGGATAATGGACCCGCCCCTCTACCCTTCTCCCACTCGAATATTCACCTTCTCCACATTTTCCATTAGACTATCAAAAAGAACCGGCCATGTGCTTTACCAACTAGTAATGAACCACAATTTTTAGGAGCAAAATCGTTGTGGATTCAATCTGAAAAATTTGCTCCTAAAATATTGCTGAGAGAAAGAGAAAGATCCTGTGCTAACTGGAAGAGAGAGAAAGAACATAACTAGCGTATTCCACTCCTCAACAATAGTGTATAAAATAAATACATCTTTTGCTATAAAATATAAAAGGTAGCTATAAGTAATAATATTTTAAAATTATTTTGGTTTATAATAAATAAGGTGTAATAGTTTGTTACATGAGGTAAAATTTCCTAGAAATATCGCAAGAAAGAAAGTATGGTCCAAGGTCCATTTACTTTACATGCACAACAATGTAATTTCCAACTAATGAATAAACGACTTAATGCTACAGGAGTTGTAAAAAAAAAGTTTAAAAATAAACTTACCCTTTTCGAAGATGGGGAAATTACTGTCCCAAGAAATATTGGTAATGTTACAAAATTTCCTGACATGGAAATTTTTATAAATGCCTGTGGAATTGATATCAGATATGCTATAAAACCCCAACTGCAGTTTTTATAACCGGCATGTTTTGGCTAAATAATCACATCCTTCGTAGACCTCCAAACCTGGTTGGCCAAGATCATCCTCTTTAAAGCAAGCACATCGTTTGCTCATTTTTCCGGTCAATGCAATCTGCTCAGGTCGTTGAACTAATCTTGGATATCCATCGTCGCACCAAACCTGAAAATGGAAATAATGTTGCTACTTAGCAAGCGTTTAGAAGCATGCAATGACATTATCTGCAATATCTCTAACATTACGGCAGTACATAAAGTTGAAGTTTCATTCTGTACGGCATACAGGATTCAGGAACAAGAGCATGCCCATCTAATTTTGTACCCTTTATCAGAGAATGACACACGAATTATCTGAAAATTCAATTGCAAAGAAGGGACGTTTGCCTGAACGTACCAGTTGGAAATCCATTTTTTGTATGCTTAACTTTTGAAGAAGACCAACTAATGTACGATCATATCACAACAAGCACTGGTTTTTTGGAGAAGCACATCAGGATACGTCCCTCCTCTCAAGTTTGAACTGAAAAATTGTATCGATCCCATTACTTTTTACTTTTCGTCCCTCCACCCTTATCAGACATCGCTGATACTGGTCGTAACCAGCTGTTTCTTTTCTTCTTAATTTTTTTTTTGTTTTACATTGCCCTTTGTTTGAAAACAGGGGAAGCAGACGGACACAAGGGAAAGTTGAAAGTTTTGCCTTCCCTTATTTGGTTAAGAAAGAGTGGGACGAATCAAGATGACTTGCATACAAAAACATCTCCTTCCCCATAAAATTGTCTCCCAAGGAGAAAGTCAGGACAAAACACAGAAATAAAAAATTCATTGGAAAATAAAAAACCATTATCATTGGCCTCAACCAAAATAATCACTTTCAATTGGGCTCCAAGCAAAGGGATAATGTATTATTATCCTCCGAAACTCCGTGTTCTCGCCCTAAAGCAAACAGGGAAAGGAAAGCTATTACCTTTCGTCTTCCTTTCATTCTTCCCCTACCTCAGTACCTAATTTTTAAAAGGAAAATCTTTGAGGTACGGAGTTTGGAACATTGAAAAAAGAATTATACCTCTGAACCCTCTTCTTGACTCCATCTTGAATTACAGCTAGGTAGTTTGGCCTCTTCATTCTTCTGTTTTTCCATCAGCTGAGCACCTCTAGCGGCCTTTGCTTCAGCACCTTTTAAATACTTTGTTGGGTTGCCTTCACTGTCATAATAGCGTCCCACTAGCTTACCGACAAATCTGCCAGAAGGGAAGCGAGTTAGAGATCCATTCAATTCTTTGTTATTGCTTTTTAGCCGCCAAAAAACATGAGATATGAACCAGGATTTAATTTATTTTATTTTGTTCTACATTTTGAGCCGAGGGTCTCCCGGAAACAGCCTATCTACCCTAAGGGATAGGGGTAAGGTCTACATACACTCTAACCTCCCCAGACCCCACTAGTGGGATTATTACTGGGTTGTTGTTGTTGTTGTTGTTCTCCATTTTAATTAGCAGAGAAGAGTAAAGTCTAATCCTCCATTAGGAAGAAACTATTCCTTGATGTTCTGCAGAAATATCATGGAAATTAAATAGTGATAAATCTGAGTTTTGAATAAGAAAGTGAAAACATTGCTGATAACCTTTCAAACAGATTAACTGTTTGCATTTTACATTGCCAAACTAGAGATTAAGAAATTTGAAGATGAATTACTCACGTGTATGTTCTAAAGTAGAAGTCTCTCCAGTCAACAATACTTTTAACCTATAAAAGTGAGATGTCGAAAATAAGTTCTTCCATATCAAGACAAAAAAAGACACAGCACACTTTAAAAGATAAACCTGCAGACTGATATCAATACAACTTCAGTACAATTCAAGAAAAGTAAGCAGACCCACTGAATGACAACAGAACATCATACTACCTCGGCACTGGATAAACCGTGCAGTGAGTCAGTAAGTCCATCTCCTGAATTAATATAGAAGAAAAGAAACTAATTTTAGAAGCCACAAATCATCAAGACAAAACCAAAATATAAGAATCATATTTCATTTATATCACGGAAATAGAGAGAGCAAGCAAGAAGTTCAAATATCACAACTACTGCATTTAGCTATTTAGGCATCAGTCTTGTTACACGTAGGTTTCAAACTATGTAGAAGCAAGAAAAGGGAATTCTCTTTAGCGGGTTGAGTTTCTAGCAGGTTATTATTTGTGTCCAGAGTGAAAATCACAGCTGGAATTCTTTAAAGGCAAAATTTATTGCTTAAATGGCTTCAAGCATCATAATTCATAGTTCTCCGTTTCTTTTCCTAATATAAATTGTTGTAGGAAATCGAAAGATTTACAGAAATAGACAAGATCGAGCACATTCTTTAAATAATATAGATTTCAAGTTTGACTAAACTTTGTTTTTGATAAGTTGCACTTGATTAAGTCTAAAGAGTCTAGTCCTTACTTAGAAGCAGGAATAATAGGTAGTCTTTTTCCTTCTATGAAGCCCCGTAAAAGAGAACAAGTTAAAGTTCGTACTGTCATAACAATAATTCAATTGGTAGAAAACCAGAGAGCATAACTTTCAATTTCTAGCCTCTTTCACTGAGGATGTTGCGAAGCCCCCCAATTTACTGCTTTCATTCTGCATTCGCTTTCTAGCTGAAGCTTTTGCCCAGTTTCAGTATATCAATATATGGTTGGTTATATTGGATGTTCAAAAGACCTCTTGGTCCTTAGAAGTTGATCACAACAATATTAAACTTAGGGTAGGATAATTCTTGTCCAATGAATGTCCATATCCCACTTCACAATATGGTAAAGAACCGTGGGGAGAATTGATGTGTCACAATATCTGCTAGTTTACTCCTTTGCATACTAAAATTTCCTATAGGATTTGAAGCTCTTTTAAGTTTAGTACAAGCAACCTGTTTGTACAACATAAAAGAACACTGTTTGATCCAAGGGGATAAATATAGAAAATGAGTTTTGATCAGATAACAGTTCAAATATTATTTGAAAGAAAAACAAAAAGAGAAAAGAATGACAGCGCCTAACCCTACAACAATTGTTTCCACCTTACAGATGCAACTGGTGCTAAACCACTAAGCAAAGCATACTAGCGATAAACCATAATCCCTAATTGCTTACTGACCTGTCAAAGAAAAAGAAAAAGGAAAAAGAATGACAGCGGCAAACCGTACAATAATTGTTTCCTCCTTACAGATGCCA
The DNA here is from genome assembly GCA_026770625.1 of Nicotiana glauca. Classification (NCBI taxonomy): domain Eukaryota; kingdom Viridiplantae; phylum Streptophyta; class Magnoliopsida; order Solanales; family Solanaceae; genus Nicotiana; species Nicotiana glauca. The sequence continues at coordinate 81,144 of MU716822.1, read as the reverse complement.
TTGGTGCTAAACCACTAAGCAAAGCATACTAGCAATAAACCATAATCCCTAATTGCTTACTAACCTTTCAGAGAAAAAGAAAAGGGAAAAAGAATGACAGTGGCTAACCCTACAGTAATTGTTTCCTCCTTCCAGTAAGCAAAAGCATAACAGAACTCTAGCGATAAACCATAATTCCTAATTGCAGGCAAGTGACAGGAGCCTCCAAGTAAAATGCATTTTAAAAACAAAACTCTTTAAAATAATCGGAATGACACTTTCTTGGCAGCCGGAGGTGGATCTATTTGCTCTTAGAAAACCCCTTAACATCTTCCCACCACTCTCCAAATAATGGCATACATATCATCAGGTCTTCCAATCAAGCTAATTTACTTTATCTAGCAGTTTGCTAGCATAGCAAAGGAACCCATTTTTTTCTCAAGGCTGGACTTAATCTGAAGCTATTAAGATCTTTCATCTATTAGAAAGGAAGGTTGATTTATTAAGTTGGTTGTGCTTCATCCATGAAATCTCATTCGCACTATTCGCAGTCAAAATGTGATGTACAGTAGACAAAGTTATAATAATCTCAATGCACTATATCATAGATCTACCACATCCAAAAAAAGAAGAAGATGGAAATACAGTCAAAAGATTCTAACCTGTAAAGTTTCCAGATACAAATGCACGCGAAGCATCTCTGAAATATGAAAATCGTAGAAACAACATATATTAGTTGAAAATCACTGAGCAGTTAAAAATACTCCAATGAGATTAGCCTTATATGAAACAGAACTAGCAAACATTTATAGCTGATTTTCGTTCATCAGAAAATAAAAAGTTCCCACATAAACACTCAAAAGTGATATAATCAAATATCACAATTATGAGGCACAAATACAACAATTGCAAAGGGATTGGAGAAAAGAAAAAGGACGACCTTCCAGCAAAATGGTTGTAGCCACCTCCTACACCATAGTGACTCTTCCCTTTGCTCACATCAAATACTGACCTAATAATAGCAACCAAATTAAAAGCAACAAAATCACTCAAATGTTCAAAAAAATGCAATCTTTAAATGACAAACACTAGTATAGCAGATTTAACATGTACCCAATAATACCAAGAAAAATGGGCAAGCTTGGATCAGTCCCATTGTAAATTGCAAGTTCTTCAACAGTAAAAAGTCTCTGAAAATTCTAAAAAAAATGAACCCCAAAGTGATTTTTAGATTCAGATACAAATTATACAACAAAAGATACTGATACAATTAAGATTATTATGGAGTTAAAGAGACAAACTTGTGGAGTAGAGTAGAGTGATTTGAGAGGGAAAATCTTGAAAAGGAGCAAAGAGAGAAGAGCCACTATCAGAGGAATCCCTAAAAATGGAGACCAACGCATTTTCACCCCTTTATTCAGGACTCAAAAGTCAGCTTCTTCACCCCTAGAAATCCCTAATATTAGCTTCTTCATCAGCTTTTTCTTGTTGAATGTGAAAACTTTGAATATTATTTATTGTTTAAAAAACAATTTTTAAAAAAACAAAGGAACTGAAAATTAGACACTTGATTTTTCAGTCTACTGTGGAAAATTGAGAGTTGACGTCAAAAAATATTTTAGAATGAATATTATTCGAACCTAATAAATAAATAAACGAAAAAGTCGTAAAAATGTCACTAAACTTTAAAAAATGGTCTATTCATGTCATCCGTTACAAAAATGTTCATTTCATGTCAATGCCATTAAAGAAATGGCACATCCATGTCATTATTGACTAACATCAGTGACATGTATGAGCCAAATAAAAATTGATCTGTTAGTCAATAATGGCATGGATGTGCCATTTTTTTAACGGCAGTGGCATAGAAATAATAATTTTTTAACGGATGACATAAATAAACTATTTCTGAAAGTTGGGTGGCATTTTTAGACCTTTTCCGATAAATAAATTATGAGGCTATTTAATTCTTGCCACAAAGTATTATAAAAAGTATGCCACAAATAGATTTAAGGTAGGTCGCTGCTCCAAACAGCAACTTGCAGTAAATTATTATGTGGCATATTTTATTAACTTAAAGTGGCGGGAAAAGTAGCCACAGAGATAATTTTTTAATTATAATTTTGGTGAGTAAAATCGCCGCAAAAACTTAACAAATGCGTCATAAAAAAATTTAAGGTAGGTCGCTACTCAAAATGACGACATATAGTCCGCCGTTCAACCATTACTTATTGCGACGACTTGGCACTCACTTTTGGTCACGACTACAGAGATCGTCCCAGAATATTATCACTGAAAATCTTATTTTCTGTAGTGAAAAAATAGAAAATAAAAGACGTATCTTGCAATGTAGTCAATCTTAGTTATAACTAACAACATAGACAAAAATTTTAAATTCATTATTCAAATGATACACTATAAAGATTAGAAGGTTGAAGTTGTTTAGTTACATTGAAAAATCTTAGAACATCTATCCATTGCTCCCACTTCTTTAGCCTATGAACAGCTATTGTATCTGGGATTAGCTCGTGTGAACATCTCCCATTAGTTCCTGGATAATCATACATTTGTGGCTTGTTAGAAAATCTATTTTTTGCTTTATTTCCCCATTTTAGCCATTGACCAACCAACTTATCTTCAGGACCATAAGTATTATTCGCAGGAATATTCGATCTTCCAATCCATTCTACCAGATCCCACGATAAGATAAATCCCATTCCGGACATGTAATGCACGAACGGGTTCATACTAGGACAAGGTATAACAAAGCCATAATATAAATCAGCCCTAGGTAATGGTTGGAGAGATGTTGCTAATGGTGCTAGCCTCAAATACACATCATCATCCGCCTTCATGATGTAGTCATAACGTGTAGGAAGGATTCGAGGAAGGGTAGAAAAGTAAGTGTAAGTTTTGCCACTATTCATGTTTTCGGAGCAGTTGAGGACAATAATGTCATTAAAACGCATAATTTCTAAGGCGATGAAAGTCCGATGTTCTGCATTAGTAATGTTGCAGAAAATAAACTTTACGTCGACACGAGCTATGGATGTGGATTGAATTCCATAGACCAGACGAAGGAAATGACGTCTATCGAAATTTTTTGGTTGTGTAAAGATTCCTATTAAGATGGTAAATTGTGCGTTCATTTGTGTCGATTGTTGCAGTAAAATGGTGTTGTTTAACGAAGTTGTTAACGAAAAGTTTAAGCGAATATTAAATGATATAAAGAAGATAAAAAGAAGTATAACAAACGAAGATAAAGAAACCAAAAGCAGCTTCCTCCTCAGCATCCTAGTTTAGAAAATGATATAAAAGGTATGTCATTGAAAGTTTAGACAAAAGGAGCCAAGTTTGAATACTCAAGAAACGGACTCTCTGCTTCTTAAATAGACCACATCACCCCCACCCCCCAACCCCACCCCATCCCCACACACAAACACACACACATATATCTTTTTTTTTTTATGATTTCGGAAACAATCGAGGGTCTTTCGGAAACAACCTCTTTACTCCTTCGGGGTCGGGATAAGATTTGCGTCTACACTATCCTCCCCAGACCTATTAGTGAGATTTTACTGAGTTATTGTTGTTGTTATATATATATATATATATATATATATATATATATATATATATATATATATATAAGAAAATGCATTGTCCTTACATGGCATGGTTAGTGCTATGATGAAAGTAAAATTCTTGTGATATTGTCATGCTTTGTTTGAAAGGAGTAATTATCTTGTGACGATTATGTGATTAAGTGCTTAAAATGTGAATAGTTTTAAAAGTATATTTGGATTTTATTGAAAATTTGGTTTAACTTGAATTAGAAAGAGCTCAAAAGTAATGTTGCTGCCAGAATTGTAGTATTGTAACACGATACATCATAGTTAATGTGCCATACAATTTTTGATCTCGTCTAGTTATGTAACGGATAAATAAATACTTAAAAAAAATTAAAACTAACATTGTATCACTTTCTTGTTTTTATTTTGCATAAAATATAGCAGAAGGGTAGGAGAAATGAATAAGGGAATTACAATATAAGAAATCGAATACTAATAGCCAATCAATTGAGTTACTATGATCACCAATTTAAAGATATCATATGATTCAAGACATCAAGAATTTTGGAACTCTCAAGCATTTAGATGAAATGGGAAGAGGGGAAGAAAGATTTTTAGAATTGAACGCACCCGTACATTATTTAAAATATAGGAGTAATTAGTTTTAAAAAATTATTTAACATTTGGCCAAATTTGGCAACTTCAGACACTTCTTAAAGATGTCGTTGCTGTTACTGCTTCTTCTTCAGACCTTCAGGACTAAAATTAAAACTAACTTCTGCCTACGTTATAAAAATATAAATTTTCTTGATCGAGATTGAAACTTTCATTGGAGTTTGATTCAGGATAAAAGAATTTATAGAAATATGATATTTTTTCTGGTGATATTTAATTTTTGACCTCCGCTTATCCCATAGGCAAAACTTCAAGATAAAAATTTGAAGTGGTGAGGCAAGCAATAGGCAATAGTTATTAAACTTGGAGTTTTGGCTATAGGCAAATAGAGATAAAGATTTATGATCATCCACTTTGAGGGTTATTTATGTACTTCGCCCATTCTGAATGGCTAAACACTTAATACTTTGTAAATTTTATCTATTATTATTTAAACTAGTAGTCGTATCCACGCGAAGCGCAGTCAGTATTAAAAAAAATTAATTAAATTAAATTATGATCGGGCTTGTTTGTTCCTATTAGATTGTATTGCTTTAATAAAATTCAATTGTCACCTTACTTGTCAATACGATATACCCAATAATGAAATCTCTTTTAAATCAAAGGTACTTATATAGTTAGTGAATAACTTTTTTGTTCTATATATTTTTTATTATATTAACCAATATTTAATATTCGCTTTCTTTTTGTCATATATGAGAAGATTTATAATTCATTACTGTTGAAATTTTTTTTTTTAAAATTTTATTCTATTGTTCTTAATAATATTATCTAAATTTTAATGAACAGAATCTTTGTTAAACTAACGGGACTTATACAGGAAGCGCATTGAATAACATTTTTGTTATGTATTTTTCTTTATTATATCATCTAACATTTAATATTATTACATTGTTAATAGAAAGTTTTATTAACATATTACTTTATTAAATATTTTTCTTGGAAAGTTTTTTTATGTCTTTATTTTCGTTTTATTTATTTTAAAATAATTTTAAAACTCTAACTTGAAACTAATCCCCAATTTGAATTGGTAATTTATTATTTTTTTAATTTTTTTATTTAAAAATTATTGAAACTACATCCCGATTTGAATGGGTAGTTTTTCTTCTCTTTCTTTCGTTTTTTTAATAGCTAATTTATTTTTTTGATTTTTTTTATTTAAAATAATTTATAAACTCCAACTTGAAACTACTCCCATCCAATTTGAATAGTTAGTTATTATTTTATATATTTATTTTTTGTTTTTTAATAATATTTTTTTATAAGATATCTATCTCTATATATATATGTGTGTGTGTGTGTGTGTCTGTGTGTTAGTTTTTATTTTATTTTATTATTTTCATTTTTTATATATATTTAAATTTAATAATAATAACCAATAACTTTTGTTCTATATTTTTCTTTATTATATTAGTCAATGTTTAATATTTGCTTTCTTTTTGTAATATATGAGAAGATATATAATTTATTATTGATAAATTTTTTTTTGTTTTAAATTTTATGTTATTGTTCTTATACAAGGAGCGCATTGAATAAATTTTTTGTTATGTATTTTTCTTTATTATATCATCTAATATTTAATATTATTACATTTTTAATAGAAATATTTATTAGCATATTAATTTATTTAATATTTTTCTCTGAAAATTTTTAATTTCTTTATTTTCGATTTTTTTATTTTAAAATAATTTTTAAAACTCCAATTTGAAACAACTCCCAAATTTGAACTGGTAATTCATTATTTTTTAATTTCATTTTTTATTTTATAATTATTTTAAAACTCCAACTTGAAACTACTTCCCGATTTGAATGGGTAGTTTTTCTTCTCTTTTTTCATTTTTATAGCTATTTTTTCTGCCTTTTATTTTAAAATAATTTAAAAACTCCAACTTGAAACTAATCCCACCCAATTTGAATAGGTAGTTATTTTTTTATATATTTACTTTTTGTTTTTTATAATTAATTATAAGATAACTATATTTATTAATCCAAATAAAGTAACCAATATATATATATATATAAAATTTTATTATTTTCATTTTTTATATATATTTAAATTAAAAATAATAACCAATAACTAATTATAACTAAATAACTAATTATGCCATGTGACATTTTTTTAGGTTGCCACTTGGGTTAAGAATAGGGCTTTTTCCTCTCATTTAAATTATTTTCGTATTTTATATATATTTAAATTTAAAAATAATAACCAATAACTAATTATGCCATGTGACATTTTTTTAGGTTGTCACTTGACTTAAGGAGAGTGCTTTTCCTCTCCTTTTAATAATATATAGATATATAGATATAGATATGGATGTAGATATCTATATCTATAATATTTAAATTTTAAAATTTGAGGTTCTAATCTTTATAATAATAATAATAATAAT
>MU716822.1:51093-74406 GCA_026770625.1 Nicotiana glauca | reverse complement strand
ATATATATATATATATATATATATATATATATATATATATAAAAAATTAGACCTAATAATATTTTTGAATTGACACGTTGTTATTATCGTTAATTCATTCTCAATTATGAATATTAGTAATATTATTGGATAAATCATTTACTCACAAATTCAGAATACACACATTTTGTGTGCAAAAACATATATGAGTATTTAATTCATCAAGGCAAATATCTTTTGCTCCTAGTAAGTAGTTTCAACAAATTAACTAAACTTCTATATCAATTCATCAAATTACATTGAGGTTACTGAACGTGAGATTCGGTTTTGATGTTAACTAAATAGGAAGGTTTAAATTTTTGAAATTATTTTCTATTTTAAATTAGTCTCCAATTTTATAGGAGGTTTGTCCTAGAATTTGACATTTGTAAAATTTTGGTTTTGACACTTGTCATTATATGCTTGTTTTGCCTCTCATATTCTATATAGATAGATTTGTAAAATTTTAGTTTTGACACTTGTCATTATATGCTTGATTTGCCTCTCATATTCTATATAGATAGATAACTAATGATCCTAAAAACTACTTCACGTGCATTTCACAGAGAAAATGATACCAAATAGCCATTTTAAAGGGTTGCTATTTACTAGTTAGCCAATGTGTCCTAAATTTTAATTTTTCCATTCGAATTTTTAGGACAAAAACATTTTGAATTGTACTAAAGTTAAGACTTTTAGTTTAAAGATCCAAACTACTAGCTAATATCTAAATAGTATCTTTGAGAATGGCTATCTCTGCACAATTCACCCGGTTCAACCCCAATAGGCCCAAACCCAATAGGAAAACAAAGTCTTGCTTGGTCTCTTGAAGGATCTTTGTCATCGTCGTTTTCCCTCCGAGAAGTATCATAGATTGGATTCTCCTCCCGCGGCCTGCTCTCTATTCTCTCTCCTATCAAGGTACTTTCTCTCTCTACAATTTACAACTCCTCACATCATTGAATTTTCTTAAATTTTATGATTTTTTCTTCCCCAGAAATGTCTGATTTTTAGCTTTGATCTCATCGACGAGCGTTATTTCATTTTTGTGCGGCAGTCTTCTAGTTGATTTATTGGTTGCAGTATTATAAAATTGAGAAGAAAATATAGAGAAGAGATGGGGGTGAAGCAAGTTCTAAAAGCCCTGGATGCTTTTCCACGCGCAGAAGATCATTTGTTACAGAAGACTAAATCTGGCGCCTTTGGTATTATTACTATTATTATTATTAATATTATCTCCTTATTCCCAGTCTTGTCTTCATATGGGTAACTAGGAATTGTTTCTTATTGCTGGGGATGATCATGACCCCCCTTTTTGTTTTAGGGAAAAACTGCTTTTCATTATTTGAATAAGCACAGGTGCGGTATGGGGTCGAATTTGATCGACTACGTCCTTAAGTCAGCACGACCGACCGCTGAGCATACGCAAGCCTTGACAGAGGGACGACCTGGGTACAATAGGAGAAACGACTTCATAACCTAATGGACCCCTCTATAGCATGTACTTTGGTTCTGTCTTTTTAAAGACAAAAAACGAGGATCCCCTAGAAATCAGTTGTGACAACGGGCTTCAGTTCATTGGTAGGAAAACAACCGAGTTCTTCAAAAAATGGCATATCAAGCGGATACTCTCCACTCCGTATCATCAAGCCGCCAACGGCCAAGCCGAGTCCTCCAACAAAACAATATTGAACATATTGAAAAAGAAACTCGAGGAAGCTAAAGGACTATGGCCCGAATTACTACCTGAAGTATTATGGGCATACCGGACTATGCCCAAGTCCAGCACGGGAGAAACACCATACTCACTGGTCTATGGGACCGATGCAGTCATACCCGTCGAGGTTGGGGAACCAAGCCTGAGATATTCACGTACCAGTGGGGCAGACAACGACGAAAGTAGGTTGCAAGATCTAGACGAATCTGACGAACGAAGAGACATGGCCCATATAAGAATGACAGCCCAAAAACAACAGGCAGAAAGATACTACAATAAGAAAGCCAAAGTAAGATCACTCAGAGTCGGCGACTACGTCCTCAAAGCCAAAACACTGGCATCGAAAGACCCGAGTGAGGGAAAGCTGGGGACCAACTGGACGGACCATACAAAATCATAGCAGTCGCGAACAAAGGAGTGTTCCAACTAGAAACAATGGAGGTAAAACCGCTCCAAAACAATTGGAACGTCGCCCACCTCAAACATTTCCACTTCTGAAAGGCATCTCCTAAGTCGTACTCTTTTTCCCTGACCCGAGTTTTGTCCCAATTGGGTTTTCTCGGGAAGGTTTTTAACTAGGCGGTGAAGGGGATACCCAGTGGCATCAGAGCGCGGATTCATCACATCGGCTAGTCGACACGGTCTTTAGGCCAATATAATGAAGGGACTACACTAGTTATTCTTCATTGTATGAACAAAATTCTCCATTTGAATGAACAGAAATCTCTATTACACGAACAAAAGTTGATCTCCATTCTACGAGCGGGAGTCTCTACTGAACGAACATCCTAATGGTTAAGGCCATCGACATCGGCTTAGACCTCGTTCGATCCACGACGGATACTACTTCGACGACAGTCGAAGCAACATCCTAATGGCCAAGGCCATCGACATCGGATTCGACCTCGTTCGAACCACGACGGATACTACTTCGACGACAGTCGAAGCAACATCCTAATGGCCAAGGCCATCGACATCGGATTCGACCTCGTTCGTACCACGACGGATACTACTTCGACGACAGTCGAAGCAACACCCTAATGGCCAAGGCCATCGACATCAGATTCGACCTTGTTCTAACCACGAACGACCGATACTACTTCGACGACAGTCGAAGCAACACCCTAATGGCTAAGGCCATCGACATCAGATTCGACCTCGTTCGAACCACGACTGATACTACTTCGACGATAGTCGAAGCAACATCTTAATGGCTAAGGCCATCGACATCGGTTTGACCTCGTTCGAACCACGATGGATACTACTTCGACGACAGTCGAAGCAATGTCCTAATGGCTAAGGCCCTCGACATTGGTTCGACCTCGCTCGAACCACGACGACCTTTTCAACGAATAACAAAAGCAACCTCTACGGAGGCTAAGCATTATAAAAAGAAAACCCAAGGAGGGAAAGGCAACAAACAGACGGAAGTACTAAAGCAAAGTTTATGTTACAACAAAAAATATTTACATTCGCCCCCACGAACGGGCCCCAGTACATTCCACAAGCCAAAAAATATATACAAGTATACAAATTTGTAGCTACTCGTCACCCCCTAGGCGATAAACGTCGTTATACCAAGAATCTGAGTCGAGGCGATCGACGTTCTCGAAAGTAGAACCCTCCTCATCAGGAGAGTCGAGGTAGTACCTACATGCTTCACGAGTAGTGCGAGCCTTGCTTCGCCTTACCTGAACCTCCTCCTCCGTCGCGCGGCCCTCAGTACGAAGTGCCCTATACCCGTCGAGTCAAGCCTCCGCAAAAACCCATATCTCATACGCGCTACGATGCGTACTCTGACCAGACAGAGGACGAGACGAGGAAGGCTGAGAAAGGTGACCCACTTCCTCTGACCGTGGGGGAGCAACCTGCCTTTGTAATTCCATCTCTCTACCAGCACTAGCACTTAGCTCCCCCCTAAGTCCACTAATTTCCGCCATCCTGGCGTCAAGCTCTGCGGTCAGATCCGCTACCCTTCGATGAAGGTCGACATTCTCTGCCGCCACCCCACGACTCAGTTCGAGCTCATCATCTCTCGCCCTAAGGAGCATCTCCAACTCACTGTTACGGGCCACGACTTTCATCAGCTCACTGTCCGTCTCTTCCAGCTCAGCCCCCCTGCTCTCTAACTGGGCCTGCCTCTGCTCAAGCCCCCCGCGAAACACCTGAAACTCGGGGTCCTGCTGGTAGAGGTTGACCACCGCTCGATGCTTAGAGCGAGATTTTCGATACTTCTTCAGCATCTTTTTGTAGAGAGTCGTCTCTTCTGCTCACGGCGTCGCCTCTCCACTTCCAAAACGAGGGTCTGAAAAGAAAAGCAAAAATAAGCACGCCGCAGGTCAGTCCTATAATGCGTAGAGAGAATAAAGAGTACCTCTAAAGCCATGCCGGCAACCCTTCGTGACAGCTCCGCACCGTTCACAGTGTTGAACGTCTCGCTCTCAGGGGCGGCACATAGCAGGGTAAGGGCCGATGCAACCTGCTCACTGTTTAGCAGCAAGTTGTAAGCCCCCGGAATCATAATGTAACGGTCGGACCCATACGTCGTCATCTCCACATGGGTGTGACCACCCACAAACTCATTTACATCTTCCTGGGCGACGTCAGAGTTCGACTCCTCAGCTTCCTTGTCAGGTCCTCCAACGTTAGTCGACGACCCCCCTCGACGGCACGCACTGAACTAGTACCAGGAGCGGCACTCCTAAATTGAGCCGACCTCCTAAATAGAATGGCGTCGGCCATGAATACAGGTCTGGGCGTCGTTCGAGTTGACCCACTTCCATCAGCCTCGGTGGCCACCCCCTTACCCATCTTCAGCCTCCTCCTTTTTCTTTCCAACGACTCCTCGCCATTGGAAGACTCGTCCACGGGTTGTGGGGCCGGTGCTAATGATGCCGACTCCTCCATAACCGTAGTCGTGGACGTGGCCCCCTGAAAAGGAACTAGAGGGAGACCCTCTCGGATAGACTTGCATAATATATCACGAGCATCCGAGGCAACGTCGGATCGCATGGAAATAGGGACTGGCGCCCTCTTCCTAGAAGCACCTCGACCTGTTGTTATAAAGATAAACAAGTGAGTAGATTTGCAAAATTTACAAGACAAAAATTAGAAATCTACCTGAAGCACTTTGGGGCCATAGCGCTGCATGAAACAGGCCACGTGCGGGTCTCTTCCGCGTGGGGCAGCAAGCCGGCAACCCACCTCCTGAGACCGATGACGAGTTGGGACGGACGAGCCATGGCTGCAATACAAGAATTAGAATTGCAACAGTAGCAAGTAACAAGGAACTTAACAAATTGCAATACTTACGTGTCGAATTCCACCTCTCTTGGAACCCGGCAGGGTTAGAGACCACATGCTCGGTCCTAATGAAGAAATTTACGCCAGAACCCGCGGCTCACTCGGTCGTCAGTTCCGGTCACCAATCCTTTCGTGCCACGGCTTCTTAAATGCACCATGGTCCCTCTCAGATAGCCGCATTGAACAAATGTAAGAGGTGATGAACCGAGACCTCACATCCGGCCAGCTCCGCATACTTGGTCAGTAGAAGGAGCACTTTTAGGGTATATGACATGAGTTGAGCCGGGCATACGTTATAGAATCGGCAAAGCTCCTCCGCCAAAGGAAGAAGAGGGAGGCCATAGCCAATCAAAAAGGGATATTCATAAAAGGCACAGTACCCTGGCTTGTGAACATCCACGTATTCTCTCCCCGCTGGAATCATCTCTATGTGGGCAGGTATGCCGTACTTAATGTGGAGATCGTCTAAGTGTTTCTGTCGCGACTCGGAAAGCACCGGAGTCGGAGTGGGAGAGTCTTTATTGAAATCGCTTCGAGATGAAGGACGCTTTGGTAATAGTGCCTACACCGTAAGAGGACTGATGTCCTCTTCTCCCTCCATCTCTCCGCCATCGGAAGGCTGTGGCACGTTCGATGGAGCAGCCGCCGGAACCCTCTTGTCGTCTCGGCGAGGTTTAGACATGATTTCGGTTGAGAAAGAGTTGCACACAGCACAACGAAGAAGAAGGAAATTTCTGATCAAAGGAAAAAGTACCAAAATGCGAAAATATAAACTGAAGGGTTGGAATACTCTTGCAAATGACTAAAGTTCGAATCAAGTTAAACCCTTCCCCTATTTATAGGGTTGGGTAACGCCAGAATCGAGGCTGCAGACTTCAAATCAGCGCGGGAAACCAAGTGCCAAAGCATCTGTTCTCCTGCCTCGAGAATACGCGCAATGATGAAGCATGCGAACGCTGACGTCATACAAAGAAAGGCGTTTCATTTTGACTCTTTGACAGTCATGATTACTGTCTCCCACCGGTCACGTCACAACCCTTTGGCAGGTCAAACTCTCCCTGAACGGAGGCATCAATTTCGCCCGTCGAGGACGCATCTCGCTGCGACCTCGACGAGTGGAGGGACTAACTGTATGAGGTCGAATTTGATCGACTACGTCCTTAAGTCAGCACGACCGACCGTTGAGCATACGCAAGCCTTGACAGAGGGACGACCTGGGTACAATAGGAGAAACGACTTCATAACCTTATGGACCCCTCTAGAGCATGTACTTTGGTTCCGTCTTTTAAAGACAAAAAACGAGGATCCCCTAGTATATAAAGGGGATCCGAGCTTTGTAAGAGGCAGATCTTTATGAATATACAAGTTCTCTTATCTCTCATCTCTCTAACATTCTCTCTCTTTTTCTCTCTTGCATATACTCTTACTGCAAAACCGATTACCAAGATCATCCTAGGGTTTATTATTTTCGATTACGATTTACTCCTTCATCTCTTGATTTGCTTGAAAAGTGTTTAATAACTTTTGAGTCAAACAGATGCTAACTGATTAATGTACATACATCATATATTTAACACGTCAAGCAGCTTTACCACAGCATACCATGTTTAATGTAAAGGGTGAAATGATAATTGTCCCGTAGATATATGGGAGATGTAGGTACCCGGGCCAGTTAAGTAACTGAACTTCAGATACCCAGCATTTCTTTAAATGTGTTCTGTCTTTATATCTAAGTTGTGCTAGTTCATGTTTTTCTTGAGCCAAGGGTCTTTCGGAAACAGCCTCTCTACCCCTCTGGGGTAGGGGTAAGGTCTGCGTACACTCTACTCTCCCCAGACCCTACTTGTGGGATTTTACTGAGTAGTTGTTGTATAGTTAGTTGACTTTAAACTATATTTAGACCTGCTACAACTTTTGGAGATGCTTTTTTTCATTATTAAAGTTATTGATGCTACTCCCGGTCATTCCTTGGTTGTTTGATTCTATAAACGTTTTTCCTGCACTTCTGTCAAAGTTGGTACCTGCGCCTGGTCAAGTGCATTGGGGATGGTACTGAATTGCGACGGTTGTTGGTTGCTTCAGTTGGCGCTAATTTTGAATTGACCATTAGCAGAAATCATGCTTACTCTATTCTGCAATTTTTTCTTTTAGTTTGATTCTTTACTAACTTTACTCCTTTGTTTTTCTCTCTCACTAGTTTCCATTGTGGGGCTGGTTATCATGGCAACACTATTTTTGCATGAACTGAGTTACTATCTTAGTACAAATACAGTTCATCAGGTATCCTCCTCTTCAATGCTGCTTTCTCGTCATTGTTTACATTATTCGATAATTGCTATCCCACTTAAGAGTTGTTTAAAGGTTTCTGCTCTGACTTATGCTTTTACAGATGGCTGTTGACTTGAGACGTGGAGAGACTCTACCCATACACATTAATATGACGTTCCCCTCTTTACCTTGTGATGGTAGGGAAAATGATCCCCCATATGGTCTTATGTTTGCGTACACTCTTTAAGATTTTTTTTTTGTGTGAATATCTACTATCTAAATGCTTCAGGCATTGACTAATTTCTTCAACCGTGGTAGTTCTAAGTGTGGATGCAATTGATATGTCGGGAAAGCATGAAGTAGACCTTGATACAAACATATGGAAGGTAACTGGTCTTTTTGAATTGAGAAAATTCGTGCTCCGCCTTACCTTCAGAAAAAGGTGCTCTGCCCATTAAACTGAAAAGAAAGTAATTCGCATGAAAAGATGATGCATAACACCTTAGCTTGTAGTATGTTAACCGTACTTTCACTAGCAACTACTTTGTGCCTTTATTAGACTTAATCTGGTAATATTATTTTTGTTAGATTTTTTTTCTTTTTTCGTGTTTGTTTTACGGTGGGAGGGATAAGATGCCAGCAGTAGCGGGGTATGACAACGATGTGATTCTGTTTTCACTTAGTATTTCGACATTGTTTTCTTCTGCCAGACATGTTTGGCATATTTATGTTGGCTAGTTGCTTTAGTCACATATTAGCATCTGAAGAGAACTGAACTATTAAAAATAGTTTGAGTGTTTATGGTTACAAGTTACACTTAAAACAGTTGGCAATAACAATGGTTTGGATTAAAGGTCTAGTTGTTTTTGACAATCCGATGTTTGTGAGAAATCTTTTTTCCCTGGTTAGAGACTTGTATGTCTGTTTAGGATTAGCTGTGAGATTTAGAAAACCTCTAGCTTTTGTGAACCCCTAATTAGCATTAAAAGATAAATACTTAGTATTTGAATGAAATGGACCTAAATTTGAAATAGTTGCAGAGGATTCATGTAGCCAATCCTACTAACCAGTCATTGATGCATATTTGTTTAGTTTTTATAGTTATAAGTTACAACTTGCAGTACTGCAGGTACCATACTTTTATGCGAGGCTGAAGATACATTGATCGTACAGTAGTTAGAGCCTAGTTGGCCAAGCTTCTAAAAACTGTTGAATTCATTTGAGAAGTACTTTTGTCAAAATTGCTTTTCTGAGTAGTACTTTTGGAGAGAAGTAGTTTGTGTTTGGCCAATTCATTTGGGAAGTGTTTTTCTAATTTTTTGATAAATAGATTGTGTTTGGCCAATCTTTCCAAAAAGTGATTTTGGGTGTCAAATTACGAGAAAAGAAGTAGGACATTACGTCATAATATTTCTGCTTTGTTTGCAAGTTGCTAAAATAAAGAGAATTCCAACTATATCTAATGACAAGAATAACTGTAACAACTTCTAGGCAACATGCTCCACGCAGGACAGCATTGATTGCCCAACACTTACTTTGGTAATGAATCGATAGACCAAATAAATTAACCTGAGGATCTAAACAGTATCAAGCTTCATTTTACAATAAGTGTAATTTAATTAGAGAAATGATTTTAATATTTTTCATGAAATACTTAATTAAGTTTTTGTTTTTATTTTAGTAAAATTTGAAAACAAAATAAAATAATATTATTAAATTTTAAAAATAAAATAAAAGGCGCATAGCCTTTGGTTAATGGTTGAGAGATTTTGCAGCTTCGCTTGAACAGTGATGGCCATATTACTGGAACTGAGTATTTGTCAGACCTTGTGGAAAAGGAACATAAACATGGTAATGTCTTCCTTTTCTGCTCTGACTCTCGTATAAACTTTTTCCTCCTCACATTAGTGAACTTTAATTTTGCTTTTTGTTGGATAAAAATATATTAGTATATGTTTAATAACATGGTT
Source organism: Nicotiana glauca (assembly GCA_026770625.1). Classification (NCBI taxonomy): domain Eukaryota; kingdom Viridiplantae; phylum Streptophyta; class Magnoliopsida; order Solanales; family Solanaceae; genus Nicotiana; species Nicotiana glauca. Next base: position 65,130 of record MU716822.1, on the reverse strand, counting down.
TTAAATGACAACTTTAACCAGATGACCACAAAGAACATCATGAAGATTCAGATAACAAAACCCATCTGCAAGGGTTCGATCAAGATGCTGAAAATATGATTAAGAAGGTTAAGCAAGCATTGGCTAATGGGGAGGGATGCAGAGTATGTGCCTCTTTCATTTTTAGCTTTATTATTTTATTTGTTATTCTTCTCTCTTTCTCCTTTATGCCTCACAAATAAGATTAGGAAAAAGGTTTGGAGATTCATACCGTTATACCACCTGGACTAAATGAGCCATGGTAATTGTATTGTTTGTTGCAGGTCTATGGTGTTTTGGATGTCCAACGTGTTGCTGGGAACTTCCATATATCTGTTCATGGGTTGAATATTTTTGTTGCTCAAATGGTTAGCTCTCGTGGATTCTATGTTCTTTTATGGTGTGATTTTTACAATGATACTCAACCGGTTAAAAGACATTGACTTCTCCATTTATCTTTCTTTTCTATTTATGTATGAAACAGCTATCTTTGGAGATTTCTAGTTGGAAGATGCTAAAATTAAAATAGACTTGAAAATAATGACCTTTAGGAATTAGTTTATTGGAAGTTCTTATATAAATCAGATTTGTCCTGTTTCTTTTTTTTGCTTACTCCTGTTTGTATCTGTTTTTAACCACTGCAGATTTTTGGAGGTTCTACTCATGTCAATGTGAGCCATATCATCCATGACTTATCATTTGGGCCCAAATATCCAGGTATTCACAACCCGCTTGATGGAACAGAACGAATGCTGCGTGGGGCAAGTGGAACATTCAAATATTACATTAAGGTTTGAGTTGTAGCCCTTGTTTGAGATTATAGAGATTTATTTGATGTTTAGTTTGAATATGTTGCCTACAGTATTTGGACATAGCCATACATCTTTCTCGAACTGATGAAATGAATTGTATAACTGCTCACTTTAGTTTATTTTCTGTACATGTTTTTTAATATTTTGTTTTAACTTTTTATCACTAGTCTTTCTGGAATCGTTGTGAAAAGGAGATATCGCTGAATTTAGGTACCTTTTCCGTTGTACGGCGGAGCTCCACTTTTGTGCAATTGATTGTTTATACAGATCATAAATCATACTTTCTCCACAAAAGAACGATATTAAATAGAATGACTTGGTAATCCGGACCTTAAGTGTCCCTTTTTTTTTTTGGTAATTATAGTCCCAGAATAACTTAATTAGCTTTTGCGCTGCCCAACAGCTGCACTAAATGGGTGAATGGGGTTCGTGGAGACATGCACTGCAGTGCATGATCTTCATATCCACTTTGAACTGAAAGTGAGGAGACTATTTTTTCTGCATCAGGCCATGATTGTCAACAGCATATATATTTAGCTAAAAAATGATCGTTTAACAACATATATTTTCATCTGTGTCGTCTGTCCTGTCCTACTTCCATTTTTAGATTGTCTCAAAATCGTATCCACTTGAAATGAGAACTTTTTGTCTATCATTATTAATACTTTTTAATTACTTTAGTATAAAAAAAAGAAGGTTAATATGAGTCCTGTTTTCACTCTTAACAATATTCAATTTTTCTGTAAGTCAACTTTATCTTCACTTTTGGGCCCACTTTAATTTAAATATGATAAATTTCCAACTGTAACCTTAGTAGTCGAGTCGAAACTAAATGACACCTGCATTTGGACCGAAGGAGCAATTTTATAAATATGTAGTTCTATAACTGGAGTAATTTCTGTTCCTGGTACCTCCCACTATCCGTAGCCAAATTATCTTTTAAGTATACCATAAAGTGTGAGAAATTTCCATGGATTTATGGTGAGTAATTAACATTTAGCTGAAATGTATGGTCTAGTTAAGTTGTGCGGATCTCATACCAAGTTTTTCTTTGAAGCTAGTGTTCTGTTGTTTTGCTATTCTGCATTCTGAAGTTCTGGTTTTTGTCTTGTAGATTGTTCCCACTGAATACAGGTATTTATCAAAAGAAGTTTTGCCAACTAATCAGTTCTCTGTAACGGAATACTTTTCTCCCATCAATGAGTTTGATCGGACATGGCCAGGTGCATCTCTTTAGTCTTAAATGCTCAACAGACAAATTCTTTCTATCAATTGTTGCCTTTTCTCTTTTTTTCTCTCGTTGTACTTTTTTGCTTATTGTCTTTCTCAATTAATGCAGCTGTATACTTCTTATATGATTTGTCACCAATCACTGTGACCATCAGAGAAGAACGTCGCAGTTTTCTGCACTTTATTACTCGGCTCTGTGCAGTTCTGGGTGGTACATTTGCCTTGACAGGTTTGCCTCCAACACTTAGCTGTAGCCTGTAGGATTTTTTGAAGTTAAACATTCTCTTATAAGCCAGAAGTCCCTGCTATTATTCTACTCTTCTTTTTGCATATTCATTCTTGTCATTTGAAGGTTGATCTTAATGTTCTGCATTTTGTTGTGTGGGAAGAAATTGTTGATCATTTGCTCTGGTGTGTGGAAAATGCTTACAAGTATTTTGGTGCCAGGAATTGCGATACTTTAGACTTCTTTATTCTTATCTTTTATTCTTATTTCTTTCTTGCATATTCAGAACGGAGTGTTTGCTGGGGAGATCATCTTCTGAGAGTCTCAACCAATACTTGGGAAATTTTCTCCGTGTTCTATAATCTTTTTTTCCCCCATGTTTGCAGTTGAGGGATCTCCATTCACGCATTTCGCTGAAATAGCATAGACCTGGCATCTGCCAATGATTTGGAGTTTATATTGTGTCTGTTTAGTTAGATACCGATTTTTTTATGTGGGGTTATGACAGTCATAGGTTTGGGGAGCGGCCTAATATTGGGAATTTTTTAAACTTTCACTGAGAAGTCTGTCGTAGATTTACTTATGGACAACGTGTTTTCCCCTTATTCTTTTGGCTTCCTCCTAGGATCTTTTTTTGTTTGGAATTTCAGGGATATTCCCCTAAAGCTGTTTCTTGCAGTTGAGAAACTGGACTGTGAAATTAGTAGGAAATCTTTAATCTAATCAGGGATCACAAATTCTCACATATTTGCCTAATGTTTTGTGTATAATAGGCATGCTAGATAAATGGATGTACAGGTTCCTTGAAGCAGTTATGAAGAAAAACAGAAGTCTTGTGCGATAATGTAAGGTTACCTAGTGACATGTTGCACCTACAGAGTAGTATTCAGCTGAGGAAATCCCAAATTCCCAGAGCACTATATGTGGAAGCTTTTAGCGAACAAGGGAGATCGATAAATGAGGCTTGTGTATAATTTATTCCCTGTGTATTTTGTTTTTCTGACTTTCTTTTTATCCTTTAATTTTAATAGCACTTTACACAAATATACCATGGTATATCCAAGAAGATTTACTTACTGGTCATTGTAACATAATGTAGTTTGTAGTTCAAAGGAAATGAACATTTCCAGGTTTTCTTTCTCAGTTTTAGTTGAAAAACTTGCTGTAACTGAGAGAGATGGACTTCTATGTGATGCTTCTTTATTATGTAACTCTTGTTTAATGCAGTACCTGGAAAGTATATAGTCTGGTAGATCTTGTAAATTGGAGTAAAACCTATTTCTTCCTTTTATCAGTTTTATAAAGATAGTAGTTGACCAAATACTTGATGCCATTAGTACTAGAATAGAGTGGGGATGGATTCGAGTCGAATAAAGCATGCATCAATACAAGATGGGTCTTTAAATAGATTTGGAAGCCGCCAATCCAAGGTCCAGAAGTTTATTGGGGTATTATCACTCTTAGCTCACGTCAGAAACTATTTACTTTCGGTAGCCAAAAAAGTGCATAAAATTTATATAATTTTTATATATAACATATAGAATGTATATATATATACACGCAAAAAAAAAATCTAAGCTATTAGTTTGAGAACGGCTATACAATGTCATTTTCTCCCAAATGCAAGTCTATCTATTCAATGATGTTTGCTTGGGTAGGCATAGTTTGGGAAAATCCAAATTCCAAACCGGAATCCAAATTTTTTGGATTTAATTTTTATAACTTTTGGATTTCGGATTGAATATTGGATTTGATACTTCGGATTTTTGGGTATCCGAAAATCCATTTTTTTATACTTTATATTTAGTCCATATCTGTATGTCAATAGTAATAAGTTCAATACCTACCAATAGGTGTGTACATAGGTCGGGTTGGTTTGGATTTTTCAATTACTAAATCAAACCAATTGTGTCGGATTATTAAATCTAAAGACCAAATCAATAAAACTCGGGTTTTTCCCTCTCGAGTTTTCTCGGGTTTTTTCGGCTTTTTGGGTTTTTCGGATTTTTTTCTCGGTAAAATCTTCATTGAACAAAAGATATAAAATTATGCTCAAAAAATATTTCTTTAATCTTAATAAAATACAACTATATAAATTATTTTTCAAGAAAATAATACAAAATATGAGATGTTTCATGGCATTATTCTAAAATATTCAACAATAAAATTATGTAATATAAATATTTTTAATTAAAAAGCCATAATAAAAATAAACATAATCTAAAAGTACTAAGTCATGATAAAATTAGTTGATTAATAAGGGAGTATTAATTATATGACTAAATGCTAAAGAAAAAATAAAAATAGGTTATGCATTTTTATCTAAATTATTGCAATATAAAAAGTAGATATTCAATACATTCCCGTTCGTAGTATTGAATTGAATGTCTTTCATTAGCATTAGTATTGATTTGATTTTCGTTTGGGCTTTTGTTAGCATTACTTAATTTACTAGTATTAATGGCTATAAAACTTATTGGAATATTCAAAAGTTCTAAGTACAACCTTGAAATAATACCTTAAAAAATAAAATTATGAATATTTTTTAGAAATATTTATAAATTACATCACAATAAGTATATTTATATATTAAATATATCTAAAATTTCTATATATTTAATGTCGGGTTGGTTTGGTTTCGGTTTGACTTTTTTTAGTTAAAACCAAACCAAACCAATTATGGTCGGTTTTTTTTTTTCCAACACCAAGCCAAATCAAATCAAACCATAGTCTGGGTTTTTTTTCTCGGTTTAATTCGGATTATCGGGTTGGTGCGGTTTGTCGGTTTCCTTTGTACACGCCTACCTACCAAATACCAAGTAGATATTATCTCATATATTTAATATTAACAATAAGTTATTGTTTGAATACTTTCTATTTGGACATGATTTTACTATTGCTACTTTTTATTGGCCGTATCAATGTCTTTGTTGTATTTTTTTAAAATAATAATTGTATTACTTCAATACTTTATTTGGATAATTGCGGCAAGAATGAGGAACTTTTCAAGCAATTTAATATGAGTACTTTATTTGGATATTTATTTTTGTAAAAAGTAGAAACATCTCAACTTATATGCTCAAAACCAAAAATCCATAATATCCAAACCGATTAATCTGAAACCGAACTTAAAAAATCCGATCCAATCCGAACTTATTTGGATTGGAATTTTTTCAATCCGAAAATCGAAAATCCAAACCAAAATTTTCATATCCAATCCGAACTGCTCGAACGTCCACCCCTATTCGCCTTGAATTTGCAAAATGAATGAATAAAAGCATAAAAACCAGGCTAACTTTCTAGAATTTTTTTTTAAAAAAAGGAGGAGAATTGATAGTTGTAGACAATCAAGCATAAGCCTTTTTATATTTCATAAAATATCAAAAGTATTCAAAATTCCATGCTTCCAAATACTTTCATGATAAAATAACTCCTATGGCTACAAGCTACCTATACTATCCCATTTCTGCAATTTTTTCCACCCTTAATGGCACATTTTCTATGTGGCCTATTCCTTGTGCAGCTAAGTACCAAGTGAATTCTCATGGTACTACTTAAAGTAGCAGCACAAGATAAGGAATTCCTCAAATACAAAAATGCTGGAAATTAGTCAGCATCAACCACTGATTTGACTTCAAACTATTTGCCCAATGCTATGAAATTGTTAGAAGTCTGAGTTAAGAACTCTGAATCCTAATCTCTTGCAGCCCCGGATTCTCTGATTGTCCAACAACAGGATTATGCAATGGTTGGTGTTGTTGCTGCTGACTATTATTATGGCGTTGTTGGCGTGAGGTGTTGTCAATGTAGCTATAATATCTTTGATCAGGCAGAACATGTGGTTGCACGGCACTGGTTGTCTGTGCAGGGGAAGATCGTAGGCGTCTGCTTGCTCTCCACCTCAAATACTCTACAAGGAGCGAGTTGGTACTAATTGCAATACCGAACCCAGTGAAGGAGGACAGCAGCACCGATAGGAGTGCACTAACATTAAGCTGCAGATATAGCCATTATGCAAATCTTTATGTATCTGTTATTTTTGCACGTGAAAACAACAGCATTCTTACCCTATCGTCCAAACAAGGATCCTCACTCTCTCCCCTCCCCCCTCCCCCGACTGCCAACATACATAAGAGAGAAGGACGCTAAGAAATGCAAGAAATTAAAGAGTGAAAGATCTCTTACCACTGCATAGAATATATGGGCGAAGAGGATAACAATTGCGAACTGAAATGAAGCATAAGCCCATATGTAACTCTTGCTGACTGCAAACGGACAAAGAATGTGTTATACTTCTTGATAAAAAGATTCATCCCTCCAAGAAAAAAAAAATCAAAAGGAATGTGTAAAGGGTGTGAAGGAATGAGCTAACAACAAAAGTATGTCGGCCCAAAAAATATCAAAATGATGTAAAGAACATCAACGAATGAGCCAATAATAAAAACATGTCGAAATTCTAAAAGACAGAACCATTCAATTAGTACTTTGTCTGTCAGGTCAATTTCATTATATTGTGGCTATGGAGGTATGCATTACAGCAAGATAAGCAGTTTGAGATCTTTTTCCTATTTTTCTTGCACTTAGGACTGATCCTCAAAAGAGAGATGTTTCTCTTGCCATAGAGAGGGTTTTGCGAAAATGGGATAGCTAAAGTGCGAAAACAGAAAACTTTACCCAAGCAGGTCTCTTGGCTAACGCCACAAACTGTTTATCCAAACACGTTAACCATGTTTACTGAAGATCAATATTCCACCATATATGGCTACTTAATAGTCGGCTGTAAATCACTGAATCCTATAACACAAAAGTTCATTTCCAGTTAGGAAATGGTGAAATTGCATAGATTGTGATTTGATAGTTCTAAGTTATCTTGATATCTAAGAGACAAAATCCAACAAACATGCAGTGGATTAATAGCCTCCTTTGTCTCTCTATCCATAACATATATGAAAGTATTCAATTAAGTTAAAAGGAAAAGACAAGGAAGTAGAAGTTTTATATGTGGAATTATTTCAGAGATGACATCGGATGAGACGAAATAGATAAGGGAAAACAATCATACCCATTGTAGAAGCTATCATAGAAGAAAGGAGACCTAAAACACAAGAGAAAGGTAAAGAGATAGCAAGAGCACGAGCACCTAAGTCAGTCACCTGTCACGATACAAAAAAAGAAAATGATAAACACAATATAGAACATCAGACAGAAATGTGAATGCTATATGAAATATGATCAAAGAAATGGTTGTGCCTTTAATAGGATTCCTAAATATTTTTTGGACAGTTCTAAACATCACTACAAATGTTGACACTTGAAGAGACTCACTATCCAATTCTTTTCAGTCCATACTGAGTCATGGCATGCGCAACAAGCTGAAATTATTGACACACACACACGACATAATATACCAATTTTCCATCTAGGCTTGCAAGAAGTTTGTGCTTTAACACGAAATTGTTACATACCCTCTTAAAATATGATAACATGAATGTAGCATATGAATGTCATGATGGTTGTGCAGCTGAACAAAGGAACCAGTGATAAAGTAAAGCTAAAGTTGCATCATATAACCTAGTTTATAAGAGTCATCTGTTTTTGGCCTACTTTAAAATGTGCATTTCTGGCACCTAGTTTATAGAGTTTCCACATTTGTTGTCCTACTTTTTCAGATGCGAACATCAAAATCCAACATTCTAAAAATGTGAAAAAATGGGATTTTCCTCTTGGCGCTGCTAATATTTAGATGGAAAAAGTAATCTGCTTTGCACATTTATCAGTCTTTTTGATGCTCAAAACCTATATTCATTCAAATATTATTTCTTGAAGTAATAAGAAGCATCAATTCTCCAACATCTACCCCTTACCTTAATATGCACACAATTTAAGACGTTTTAATATAGTACTAATAATCATTTTATCTTAACAACATTTACGATAACATTTATCTCTTTTTATCTTTCAAGTCCCTCAAATATCCACACAAATATAATGTATAGATTATGGGTTTTGAACTCTCAAATGGCTGATCAACAAGTTGTGCAAGAATTTTTTCATCAAAAAGTAATGTCGTTAGAGGAAGTCCCATTTTAGCATTTCTTTTAGAAAGTTTGTATTATGTGCACAGACCAAAAAAGTAGGACAAAAAAATGCACAAATCCTATAAAATAAGTACAAAAATGCACATTCCGGAACAATAGGACAGAAACGCATCAGCTTAAACTACGCACCAATAATATGCAATTTGGCCGAAAATAAATTGAAATTTACTGGATTATATTAGCACTTTAACTCACATAGGAAGATATATAACAATAAAAAAAGGGGCAGCCCGGTGCATTAAGCTCCCGCTATGCGCGGGGTCCGGGGAAGGGCCGGACCACAACGCAGCCTTACACTGCATTTCTGCAAGAGGTTGTTTCCACGGTTCGAACCCGTGACCTCCTAGTCATATGGCAGCAACTTTACCAGTTACGCCAAGGCTCCCCTTCAGGAAGATATATAACCATGAAGAAACAATAAGGAAAGTACCAGAAGCTGCTCTAGAAAGCAAAAGTAGGCAAGCATGCTGACCATGACAAGGATAGGTACGTCTTGCCAGACTCTGTTGATAGCAAAAGAAAGAGAAACACCCAAATAAGTGTGACAAAACCAATTTCCATGTGACATCCGTTAACATTTAGATTAACCTGGTTACAAGTATCACCAAATAAATGAGAAACTATGGACACCAATTAGGCATTATCATGGTATAAAAACTGACAACACATCAAACAAATGCAAGTAAAGTTTATCAAGATCCAGGCCATTCATGAGTTCAATATTTGAGAAGGATTTATTATTAAAAGATCCTATGCTTTCTAGTGCGTCATGTAAAGAATCAAAAAGCTTCCAAATGTTTAGATAATCTCATCTGAAAACATGTTATACACTTGCGAAGAGATCTAATAATATATGTCAAGATTTATAAGTTCAAGAGTTGAGTACTTGATAAGGTTTTAGGATTAGAAGATTCTAGTGACTCTATCACATAAGGAATAAGCTTCCAATATTTATGTCATATCCGTTATCGACTGAATTGCAAAGGCATATAGAAAATGCATGAAGCTACATTTCCTAACAGAAAGCATCTGCCGTGATTAACAAAGTACTAGATCAGAGGTACTTATCTATCATCTTTTCAGTTTGAAGTTCACAAAAATTCAAGCCAAGGTAAAGGAAGCAGTAAAACTTTATTAGCTGAACTTGCCTGTAGCGAGGCACTTCCCTCAGCTGTGTAACAGTTTGGGACCTTCTGGCAGCAGTTGGAGGATTTTGAATTTTTAATAATGTTACAGGGAGGTTTCGCACTTCCTGCTTGCAGACATCACAAATCTTGTTACCCTTAATACTAAACCACTTCATGGTACACTCCTTGTGAGCAAGTGCAAGCTCTCCTTTGCAGCTGCATTCCATTTTAAATGTTTCACTTTCTTCACCTAGTTCAACAAAGCAAATTCTGCAAACAGCCTCTTCCTCAGGAATATCTTCACCACTATTATCCGTGGCTGTAGATAGCGAAGGAAAAAAGCCATTATAGTCACCAAAAGATAATCAGCGAAGATGTCATAGGAAGTACTGGAACAAGGAAAGGAGACAGCAGTAGTCATGTCCTTTACTCTTAACTATTGCCTATGATGAATTACCTACCATCCTACTCGATTCAAGCATTCTTTCTACTCCAAAGAGCCAAAGAAAGTGAACACGATCAAATAGAAATTAGTAAATTGCGATAATTAAGAAACATTCACCATTCCGTATTCTTAATCCTCGTAAGGAATACTTCCAATTTAACACAGCCAATTCTATTCCTTACTAATTTAAACCCGTGATCGTTTCTACCAAAATTGTTGAGATAAAGAGCTCTTTAATTGAAAATGCGATCTACAAATGATACTCCCTTGACTAGACACTGAGACCAAACTATTAACTTATGTATGATGTTAGTGGTAGTGCAACAAAATATTAAAGTTAACGGTTGAAATGTTAGTCTTATCACATCAAAATTTTAAAAATTTAGTTAATTGAATTTGAATTCTTGAAGTTGTATAGAACACTAATATTTTCGGATTGGTGTCAAAAAGTTTGGCATGTACCAAAATGGAAAGAGCATCATATAAACTGGGATTGAGGGATTAAAACGTGAGCAAATAAAAGAAACTCTAACCATAAAAGGATGTTTCAGTATAACTTGCCACAGGAGGAACTAAATCACAAATGGATATAAATCTCAATAGGCAGAGACAGACATGTATACAGAGTTAATATCTCAATCGGCAGAGACATACATGTAAAACAGTTAGTGTTGTAGGCTTGTACCAAGAACCTTTTTAGTCCAGAAATGGATCAAAATAGGTTTTCACATACGCACTATTAAGTACACTCGTGAAGCATTAGCAAATTGGAGCAGCTAGTGACAAGTGAGTATAAAATTTATAAGAGCCGGTACGCCACAAAATTTGGCGTACCATTTTCTGTTTCCTGTGATATGTCTGCTGAGGCATCAGAATCTGTAGTTGGGCGAACAGTTTTGGAAATGACACGGATGAGACTGCCACCAGTATCTGTCCTCCTTAAGCTTCTGCTTTTAACATGTATAGGCACTGAAAATGAACGCTTCATATGCTGTTGAGCTTCAGGTTTCTATCAGTAAATATATCAATGGTACAAAAAGAAAAAGTAAGAAAGAGTACACACAAAAATTGCATCCAAATAAAGTAAATATTAGGATATATGACATACAATTAACTCTAACTGAGCATCCAAATGATTGTCCTCTGCAGGCTTTACCACAGTTCCCATTGGCGTCTCTGGTAAAGAGCGGATTGATCTTGTCGTCGAAGAGAACAAAACTTTATTCAGAGAAAATGATCTTGAAGTTGAAGGCTTATCTGAAAGTGGCGTGTCTGGGATAATGAGAACTGTCTTTTCGCCATCGTGGGTTACATTTTTTGTCCTAGTGCTCTTCTGTGGAATCAGATTTTTCATAGATGACATGAACTTAGCAGAGTGGGGCCTCGGGGGCAACCCTGATCGGGCAGAGTTAGGACTTGGAACATCTATTCTTGTAAAACTGGATAATGCATTTTCCAGAGATCTTGTAGGTATTTGCAGAGAGGAGAGATTTGGCCGTCTTGTTGACTGTTGCCGCACTAAAGTGGCTTCCTCTCTCTCTCCTTTCTATTAACACAAGTAAAAATTCAGAACACAAAAGCAACAACCACAAAAGCAAGGAATAATCAGCATGTTTAACTTATATTGCAGCACAAACTGATCCGCCACGAGCGGTTTGAGAAACATAGATCATAATGAGTTGACAAACTGGTGTTATCTAATGACAAATTCATTTAAAAGCAAAACGTTGCAACTTTGTCTAGACCCTTTACTTCTGAAGAACAGTGGATTAAGTACAACTAAAATCTTAATATAGTCGGCAAAAATGAGACTCTAGGCCTTTGGCATACATAACTCTGATTATTTGTCAAAGGCGCGCTTTACCCTGAAGCGAGGCTCAAAACAGGTTGAGCGCTTCACCTCGCTTTGTGGGCACTTTAGTATCGCATCAAGGCTCTTAGGCACACTTTTGCTTGTCAATGAGTGTAATCCTGAAAAGGCATCATTAAACAATTGATATTTCACTTTATCGTCATCTTTTTTCAATTTCTTTCACCGTATATTTGTTATTCATGCTTATAATTATTAGTCTTAGACTACATATACATATTTTTACTTTTTCCCAAGTTGCGCCTTTTTTCATTAAAGCCCACGCTTTATTTGCATTTTGCACTTAAAGCCCCAACAGACCTTACAGCTTTTTTGCGTTTTTCGCCTTTGATAACAAAGATTATTTCTTTCCCTATTTTTCTCTACTTATAAAAGGAAGAAATACAACAACAATGAACATCAAACCAAGTATAATCCCACAAATGAGGTCTGGAGAGGACAGTGAATACGCAGACCTTACACCTATCGTGTCTATAGAGATGTTGTTTCCAATAGACCCTCGGCACAAGGACATAAAAGGAAGGGGGGAAAAAACTATTGAAGCACCAAACTAGCTAAAGTAATTCCTTAAAAATCTCAAACCAGTTAATCCATTAACTCATTCAAACTCACGTATAAAAAAGGTTAAAAAATTCAAATCTTTAACATTCCAGCTTCCACCACTAACAGAAATTTCACATCTTTCTTCCTCCAACCACCAAAAACATTAAATTCAAGAAAACCCCACAACAGAAAACGAAGAAAAATCATTTCTTTATCGCTACTTTAGCAACCCTCTTTACACAAACACACTCACCAACCCTTACAAAAAGGAGAGGAAAAACATAACAAGATAAACAGTAAATAAGAAGCATAATATAAAAGGGAAAAAAAGAAGAGAGACTTACAAGATTAGAATGAGCAGAAGAATCAAATTCAGCTGAAGGTGGTTGATGCATTTCTTGAACAGAATCAACCACAGAATTTTCCATTTTACAGTCACTGAACAAGTAGCTGCAGTACTTGGAGAAGAATCAAGAACCCCCAGATCATAAAATCATTTGGATTTGGTGATTTCCTAAATTTTAATTCTATTTTATCAAAGAGAAGCAAAACTGCTCCAAATTTCTGAGACAGTAATGATGAAAACAAGAAAACAAAACAAAAGAAAAAGAAAAGCTACTATCTTTTTTATATTTAATATACTATAGTAGTATTTTTGTGTTCATCACCAAAAATTATCTAGCTTTGTAGACAAAACCAAAGTATTTTTACCTTTTCAATAACTCAAAAACAATTTATATTTTTGTATGGATTGCATTATTACCCGCCAACCTTATTTGGTTTTGCCAGCTTGAGTTCAGATTCGTTCTAATTTCTTGAGTTTTGTTTTAAATTCTAAATATTTGTCTTGTTATTATACTTTTCTTTTGTCGCTTTTTGTAGTTATATTATATGCTTTTGGGTTTTATTGTCCTTTAATTAGTTACTTTTGTTTGACTGTTCTTGACTAGTACATCACTAGAATTATCTATCACTCACTTTTTGTAAATCAATGCATCCTTTTTTATTTTATCTTATTAGTTCTTAATGGAGCCTTGAAGCAACGGTAAAATTATTTTCGTTTGATTTATAAATTACGAGTCCGAATTGTAGAAGTAATCAATAATACTTATATTAGAGTAGATCGTCTACATCATATTTCTAGTGGTGCGTTCCTTTTCCGAATTTTGCATAAACGTGGGATACTTTGTACATCGAGCTGTCTTTTAATGTTGAGCTTGACAGGTCTAAAATATAAAGACTAAGGGTGTGTTTGGTATAACGGAAGATGTTTTCCGTGGAAAATATTTTTGAAGAAAATATTTTCTAAGAAAACAAGTAGTAATTTTATTCATTTTTTGGTGTTTGGTATACAAATTAAGGAAAATGACTTCTCAATAGTATTATAAATAATTTGGATATAATAAACATGAAGCCATAAACTTTCAAACAAACAACCTTCCGAACCCACATTTTTCATAAACTTTCGAACCACTAAACTTTCGAAACCGCGGAATTTCTAACCCGTAAATTTTATAATTTCTAAACCCGTAAACTTCCAAACACAAAATTTTGAACCTTTAAACCGATAATAAAAACTAAAACTGAAAAATATATTAAAAAATATTTTTTTTCGAGGGGGGTAGGGACCGTGAGGGGGAAATAGGGGTGGGTGGTGCAAAAAAGCAT
>MU716822.1:39019-49700 GCA_026770625.1 Nicotiana glauca | reverse complement strand
AGTAGGGTGGGTGGTAACGGAAAAACTGAAATTTAATTTAAAAAAAAAAAATTTTGGAGAGAGGGGGTGGGGTGGATTGGTAAGAGTAGGAAAGGTTGAGAAAGAGTTTTGGAAAATATTTTCCCGATAAGGAAAACATTTTCCTCCAATTGGAGGAAAATGAGTTCATAAGGAAAATATTTTATATTTTTAGAATGAAATTCTTAATTTATTTTATTTTTTCTACTTTTTTGGTGGGCATGAGAACTTGTTGTATTAATATTGATCTAATCTAGAAAGTTTTGAATTAATATCAAAAGTATCTTCTCATAATTACTATTATCACATGCACTGGCAGGGGTTAATCTGTTAATTGAAAAATATTTTTTTACAGTTAACTTTACTTCAAATTTAAGATTCCCACTTTACTTCATTAGTATAATAATTAGGGACCTCTATTTTACTGTCTAGCAAATAAAGTTTCAAATTTAGTCAACATACGTTTTCTTTTTTCACGAGAATCTCAATCTAGATTTTAAAATTATCCACATTGAGTTTAACTTTGAAGATAATAAAAGCAGTCCAAGACAAAATGAGAAAGCCTATCAAGCACTCAAACGCGGATTCAAAATTTTAAATTTTTGGGTTCTCAAATAATATACAATAACAAATAATTTTATAATTAAATATTTGTAATATTTTAGTAAATTTTTAAATATATGTAGACAAAAAATTATTGGGTGCCCATGGGCGTGTAACTTCTAAGCTAGGTCCGCCTCTCTTAATTCCTCCCAAAAAAAGGCATGTATCAAGCCATATGCAAGCATATACTATTAAAAAAAATATTAACTTAAAACCAACCAAAAGGCATGAACTCTTGATTAGTTGCATTAACCTACTTATTTGTTTGTTTTAGGATTATAAAAAGGTTTAATTCTGAAGAATTTCGTTACATGCCAACAACTTTCTTTAGACAATGTTCTAACCAAATGCATATAAATGAATATTTGGTAAATAATGTCTTTTAGTCTGTCCATCCTCATTCACATTGTCCAATGCTATGAATTAATTCAAATTGTCAAGTTGTACTGCCATGAGGGTTAAGAAAATATTAGCACTCCGTATTTACATCAGGTCATATTAATTTATTATAATTAAATAATAAACAAATATCAAATGTGTGTTAATTAATGATAACATTGTATATAAAGACACATTGCATGTACTTATGGTTTGAAGTAAATATTCAATATAATTAAATATTTTTTGTTGTTGTTAATTCACAATATTATTAATCACCAAAGAAGCAAATTACATCATATAGTGGCCAGCTCGGCCTATACAAAATTTTATCTTGAACTTCTCTCCTCAATAGACTATTTTACCTTATCTTTACACAGTTGCTCTTATACCCCTATAGAAGATTATGCTGCAGAATTTATTTGAGCTTGCCTACAATCCGTATATTACAAATGTATGCTATCTCTCTAATGATACTCTTACTATCTCTATGTACCTTATCAAATACTCTATGATTTCTTTCTGTCCATATACTATACAGAGTTTCAGCTAATAACAGACGCAAGAGCTTTTCCTTCAACAGATTTCTTCTTTGCTTTCTCCACAAACAAGGATACTAGATGATCCCACGTCTTTATTTGCATCTGGATATGTAACCAATTGAAAATTTCTACCCATAATCCAGTAGTGACAGTACATTCGCAGAATAGATGGGCATGAGTCTCTGGATGGATTTCACAAAAAATACATGTTGGATCCACATTAATGTTCCACTTGATCAGCCTATCTGTTGTCAGCATTCTTTCAACATTGCTTTAGGTCTAGCTAGATTCTTGAACATGGTTGCTTTCCACTCGACTTTAGCTAATGATCTAGGTTGTTGCAAGTACAACTGTTTGATCATACTGCATTTGCCTTTATCTCCCTACTGTTGTGGGTTTGGGCCAGCAACAGTCATGATTTTTCGAACCATCAATTTCGCTTGCTTAGGCACATTAATATTAGCTAAAGGGTGCCTTTTTATATAATATATATGAACCCATTTGATCCATAGTATGTCTGCCTTTGTTGATAAGTCCCATTGTAATTTGAGAATGGCTGCTTTGTTCCAGCTTTTGAGTTTCAGGGTGTTTAGCCCTCCAGCACTCTTAGGTTGACAGACTCTCTCCCAGGATATTAATGCTCGCTTGGTAATGACATTAGTTCCTTGAAGCTTCTACAAAATGCTTCAATGAGCTTGATCACCTTAGAGGGTATCAGGAATATTTGAGACATGTAAGATTGTACTCCAAAAAGTACAGTTCTAATAAGTTGGACTCTACCAGCATATGACAACTTTCTTGCAATCCAGGATGATATCTTAGCTACTATTTTGTCAATCAATAGCGTCCATTGTGTCACCTTCATCTTTTTGGTAGTAAGAGGGACTCCCAGGTACCTAAATGGTAGTTCACCTTGCACATACCCCAATTGCTGAAGTATAATTTCTTGATCTACATTGCATACTCCACCAAAATAAACTGAACCCTTGTTTAGATTAGCTTTTAGCCCAGATGTTATGGAAAACTGATCAAAACACTACTTCAACATTGCCACAGATTGATTATCACCCATAGCAAACAATAATAGATCATCCGTAAAACTCAAATGAGTAATGCCTAGTTTCTTGCACTTTGGATGAAAGTCGAATTGCTTATTATTCTTCAGATCAGTAAGAAGTCTACTTAGGTATTCCATTGCTGAGGCAAATAGGAATGGGAACATTGAGTCACCCTGTCTGAGGCCTATAGCAGCAGGAAAAGGCTCAGCTAGATCTCCATTTATCAAGATAGAATAACTCACACTATGAATACAGGATGATACCCACTGATTGAATTTATGAGGAAAAACCAAACCCTCCATGACTTGTATCACACAACTCCATTCTACATTGTCGTAAGCTTTTTGCAAATCTACCTCGATCATAAATCTAGGTGATATATGTTTCCTTGAGTAATTCTTGATCAGTTCATGTGCTAAAATGATATTATCAACTCCTTTTCTTCCTGGAATGAAACCAGCCTGAGCTCCATCAATCAAGTACCCCATTACTTTCTGCAATCTTGATGCTAAGATTTTGGAGATGATCTTATACAACACGTGACAGCAGGATATAGGTATGTAGTCCTTGATATTAGTAGGGTTGGTGATCTTAGGTAATAGAGTAATTGTAGTATAGTTAATGGCCTTAGGCATCATACTTGTAGCAAAGAACTCCACTACTACTTCATATACATCATCCTTAATAATCCCCCATGCTTTCCTGAAGAAGACATCATTATATCCATTAATGCAAGGAGCTTTGTCATTGCCAATAGCATGCATACATTCATCTACTTTTTGCTTGGATATATCTTTGACCAGTTCCATGGCTTGTTGATGCTTCAGTTGAGGTCCATTTTTCAGAATTTGCATTTTAACATAAGGTAGAGTTGCAGTTGCAGTTGCAGTTCCCATAAGGGACTTATAGAAATCAACTATCTCCCTCTTGATACTCTTAAAGTCTGTCAAAATCTCACCATTTAGTGTTGTTAGAGTAGTAATGTTTTTCCTGCTTGCTCTGTCTTTCATCATTCAAAGAAGTATTTGTTGTTTTCATCACCAACATTAATCTAGTGAGTTCTTGATTTCTGTTGTAGTATCTTCTCTTTAATGCTTGACCATTTTTCTAATCGAAATTTGGCTTCTTTCTCCATCATCCTTAGTTGATCTGAGTAGCCTCTATTAATTTCTTGTTCGCATTCAATCAGATCCCTTTTTGCTCGATCCATCTTCTCTGTTATATTCTTAAAGTTTCTGTTGTTTAAGTTCTTAAAGACAGGTTTCACAGCTTTCAGCATGTACCAGATAGTAGCTAGCTTGCAATAGTGCTGGTGCTCTCCTTGCCATCCTTCCTTAATAATATTCTGAAAATCTTCATGCTCGGCCCAAACATTTAGAAATCTGAATGGCACTCTTATGTTATTATTTCTTCGCTAAAATTTTAGTGTGAGTGGTGAGTGATCTGAGATAAATGGATCCCCTATTTCAACTGTTAAGTGATCAAAGTTCATCATCCAGTCATCATTCCCCAATGCTCTGTCTATCCTGCTAATTACCCTGTCTTCTCCCATTTGCCCATTTGTCCAGGTAAAGAATTCCCCTCTCCAAGGGATTTCAGACATCATTGTGTCTGAACAAAAGCTTGCAAAGTCCTGAACATCTACTTGTGTTGCTGCAGTCTTTGATACTCTATCTTGAGTAGATATAATAGCCCGTGGTTGATTAATGGTTTGTGCAAGGTTTTTAAGATTTTGCCACATCTCCTTTCTCTTCTCTAAACTATTATACCCATATACCACAGTCATAAAACACCTGACAGTAGAGCTACTAATGTTACAGTGTATAAATTGAGCATCTGTTTGTATCCCATCCACTTTCCATATATTTCTGTCCATTAATAGCTATATTCTTCCATTAACTGCATGGTCATAGTTATGTACTAAGTCCCAATTTTTTGCAATCTTGGGGCAATACAGAAGCCTTATGTTGTTTGATTCTATTCTCCACTAAACCTGCTAAAGAAATATGGTTATCTTTGAAGTATTTGGCCAACTCCTTTTGTTTGTGTCTTTGGTTTCCCCCCTCACATTCCGCATGAGAACTGTCATTTGGAGGGATGTGCTGTACCACCTCTATCTGGTGGTTGCTTATCCCCTTGACCTCCTGATAGAACCCCAAATGTGTTCTGTGTGACAATTGAAAAATCCACACCAACTACAGTTTTTTTGGGAGTTGAAACACTAGCCTTTTCTCTCGATACACTATTATCATGTCTTTCAGCCTGTGTGATGCCCTGTGTATTTTCCAAGGATTTTCCAACCATTATAATAGAGGTTGCTCTGATGGTAACCAACCTCCATTTCCAACCAAGAGGTTGTGAGTTCGAGTCTCCCCAAGAGCAATGTGGGAAGTTCTTGGAGGGAAGGATGCCGGGGTATATTTGGAAACAGCCTCTCTACCCCCAGGGCAGGGGTAAGGTCTGCGTATATGCTTCCCTCCCCAAACCCCACTAAGTGAGATTATACTGGGTTTTTGTTGTATAATAGGGACTACAGTTTGCACTTTAGTGATGGAATATATACCACAACAGAAGCAATAACAGAATCTTATTCACGTGTAATCTAAACAACTAGCATGTATGAAGATTTTAGGATTACCTCTTGAAGCGTAAACACAACAAATCTATGTCGTTCTCCAGTTCCTCAGTTGAAAACGCACCAGCAGATTTCCACAGTCTTCTACTGTGTTACCCAAACAATAATCGAAAATAGAGAATTTTGGGTGGGCAAAATTCTAGCAGAAATCGCAGTCAGAATCGTGAACAGACGTCCAGCTCCTATATCCATATATATAGCTGCGTTTTTTAGGTCAAAACTATTTTCAAAACCTGTTAGGTTTCCTTCTCCCACTAAGGGACGATTTCCACGTTTTCTTTTCCACTAAGTAACAATTTTCACTATTTTCTATTATTTTTGGCACAGTAGGGACCACAAAATTTAATTAACAAGGCTTCCTATTATGATATTAATTTCAAAATTTTGAAATTAATTTCCATCATAATAAACTATGAATTATTCCACTAAAAATTCGTAATTTCACTCCTTAGTTTAATTTCGAAATTCTTCCATAAAACCTTATTTAACTCCCCATGTTAAGATTCAGATACTAATCAATCAAATTAAATTACTGACTATTTAATTTATTGATTACTTCCTTTAGACTTACACTTAACTTATTTCATGTGTCGGATACAAAATCCACCGGCCGGGTTTACACATGAAAACTTATAAGCTTTCATAAAGGAGTATCATCAATCTCAAAATCGAGACATGGATTCCATCAACTAATTATTACTTCGCCAATGTATATCATTGTTATCCAATTTACCAGGCTTATTGACTCGCGAAAGAATCTCGCCTTTTAATAAATCAAAACAATAAGTGACATACACAACTAATAATAATTATATCAGAATTAAGAGTATAAGTACATTAAATGGACTAGAAAAATTATTTTATAAAATCAGTATAAAATACTTATCTCTACTTGATCCGTTCAATACATACAAAATGTACTAGCACAAGAAGTTGGAATTAGACCATTCCCATAATCAAGATAAATTATATTTGGTCTTGTGCTACAACCATTCCGATGACTTGTCCAATTCCATCATTAGATTGCGAACATAAACTTTATGACTTATAAGAACCGATGATTTAATCTTCCGTGTATAAGCTAAACCCTATACACTAAATCATCTACTATATAAGCAATGGATACACAAACGAATACATGATCTATTTAAAATAAAACTTTATTGAATTGAATAAATAAATAAACAATTATTCCATAAAAAATACTATAACAATACGCATGTTTATAGCATATCCTAACAATCTCCCACTTAGACTCATAACCATGCGTCTACAATTCTGGCACCTATTCCGTTTACATGCCTATCAAAAGTCTTATGTGGTAAGCTCTTAGTAAACGGATCCGCCAAGTTGTTCTCCGACGCAATCTTGGTGGCTACTACATCCGCTCTTTGCACTATATCACGAATTAAATGATATTTACGCTCAATGTGATTTGCCCTCTTATGGCTTCGTGGCTCCTTTGAATTTGCAACCGCACCACTATTATCACAATAAAGCGTAATTGGCGCTTGAATCGAGGGAACCACACCCAACTCTCTCAGGAAGCTACCGAGCCAAACTGCCTCTTTGGCTGCCTCAGAGGCTGCCACATATTCGGCTTCCATGGTGGAATCAGCAACACAAGTTTGCTTGATACTCCTCCAACTTATGGCTCCACCTCCAAGAGTAAACACATTACCTGAGGTAGATTTTCTAGAATCTCTGTCTGATTGGAAATCTGAATCAGTATACCCAATAGGTACAAGATCATCTGAATGGTAGATCAACATGTAATCCCTAGTCCTTTTCAGGTACTTGATTATATGTTTAACCGCTGTCCAATGCTCTTTCCCAGGATTAGACTGAAATCTGCTAACAACACCAACGGCAAAGCAGATATCAGGCCTAGTGCATAACATAGCATACATGAGGCTCCCCACAGCTGATGCATAAGGGACCGCCTTCATCTTTTCTATCTCTTCATCGGTCTTAGGAGACTGATCTTTAGATAGAGAAATTCCATGTCTAAAAGGAAGAAATCCTTTCTTGGAATCATGCATGCTAAACCTGGAGAGTATTGTATCAATATAAAGACCTTGGGACAAGCCTAATATCCTTTTCTTGCGATCTCGCAAGAGTTTGATCCCAAGGATATGAGCCGCTTCTCCCAAATCTTTCATATCAAAATGTGTGGACAACCACTGCTTAACTGAACTCAACATGCCCACATTATTTCCTATGAGCAGTATGTCATCTACATATAAAATCAAAAATGCCACTTTGTCTCCATCCCACTTTTTGTATACACAAGATTCATTAAGACACTGATCAAAACCAAAAGTTTTAATCGCCTTATCAAAACAAGTGTTCCATGCCCTAGATGCCTGTTTTAGACCATAAATGGACCTTTTAAGCTTACACAACATGTGCTCTTTGCCACTTTCGATAAAACCGTCTGGTTGCATCATATAGATGCACTCATCAAGACTTCCATTAAGGAAAGCTGTCTTGACATCCATTTGCCAAATCTCATAATCATAATGAGCAGCAATGGATAAGAGAATCCTTATAGACTTAAGCATGGCTACCGGCGAGAAGGTTTCCTCATAATCGATCCCTTCTTTCTGAGTAAACCCTTTTGCTACAAGCCTTGCTTTAAAAGTTTGTACTTTTCCGTCTACACCTCTCTTTTTCTTATAGATCCACTTGCATCCAATGGGTTTAACCCCATCAGCTGGTTCTTCAAGATCCCAGACCTGATTAGAGTACATAGACTCCATCTCTGATTTCATAGCAGCAACCCACTTATCGGCATCCTTATCATGTAGTGCTTGGTCGTAATTGACAGGTTCGGAGGTAGGCTCCTCAGGGATCCTATCATATGATTCTCCCAAGAGCGTATAACGAACTGGCTGTCTTATTTCTCTCCCACTACGACTACGCACTACATCAGTTACAACTACATCACTTTGATTTTGTGGTTGAACCACATCATCATCAGGAACCTGAGTCTCCATGCTATCCACAGGGATATCAACGACTTCTTCCTGTTGTGTAGTTTGCTCAACATGACTCCCACTACTTTGTGGTAGTATGACTTCGGGCACTTGTTCTTGTGGGACATTAAGTCTATTGACATTTCTCCCACTACTAAAGTGCAATGGTATGTCAAAATCGACTTCCGGGGTTTGGATATGGTCGTTTTGTTTTCCAGATGACTGAGTTTCCATTCCTTTGCAAAGTTCCTGTAAAACGAGTTTACTTCTAGGAACATGGTTCATCAAATAGTCCTCTTCCAGAAACTTGGCATTTGTGCTAACAATTACCTTTTTCTCTTTTGGACAATAGAATAAACCACCTTTCGTCCCTTTTGGATAACCTATAAACACGCATACATCCGTTCTTGCCTCCAATTTATCCGTTTTCCCCTTTAGCACATGTGCCGGACAACCCCAAACTCGAATATGCCGCAGACTAGGCTTACGCCCAGTCCACAATTCTGTAGGGGTCAAGGGTACTGACTTTGAAGGAACTAAGTTCAGAACGTAATTCGCCGTTTCTAAGGCATGTCCCCAAAAAGACGAAGGCAAATCGGAATAACTCATCATTGATCTAACCATTTCCATAAGAGTCCTATTTCTTCTTTCAGCTACACCATTTTGTTGTGGAGTTCCAGGAGCAGATAATTGAGATGTAATTCCACATTCTGATAAATAACCAATGAAGTCCGTAGAGAGGTACTCCCCACCACGATCAGATCGTAGTGTCTTGATATGTTTATTATGTCGCTTTTCAGTCTCAGTCTTGAATTCTTTGAACTTTTCAAAACATTCAGACTTTCGACGCAACAAATAAATATATCCATATTTTGAGTAATCATCTGTGAAAGTCACAAAATACTCAAAACCACCTCTTGCTTGGACATTCATTGGACCACACAAATCAGAATGAATTAACTCTAATTTATCACTTGCCCGATTTCCTTTTGAGGGGAAATTTCGTTTTGTCATTTTTCCTTCTAAACAAGATTCACAAGTTGGTAGTGCCTCCACTTTCAATGAACTTAAAGGTCCATCCTTGACCAACCTCAAAATTGTGTTTAGATTTATATGACCCAAACGCAAGTGCCATAAATATGTTTCACTCAATTCAGAAAAACGTTTTCTCTTACTCGGTAAATCAACATTATTCAGTTCTTTAGGTGGTAACGGTTTAGGAATAGAGTCGACAACAAAAATACCATTAATCAATGTAGCCGAAGAGAGATAACGCTTATTATGAGTAATAACACATTTATCAATGTTATGACAATTAAAATCATAACCATCTCTCATAGCGCTAGAAACCGAAATTAAATTCCTTCTAACGGAAGGTATATATAATGTATCTTTTAAAGCTAAAACTCTACCACTACCAAACGAAATACTAATATTTGCTAATGCTAAAGCTGGGGCTGCTGAACCGTCTGCTTGATAAACATTGATTTCTCCTCTACTTAGCCGCCGCGTTACCTGAACACCCTGCAAATAAGTGCAGATATGATTAGTGGCTCCCGAATCTACACACCATGACATGGTAGAAACAGCCGCTAAAAATGTTTCAACGACAAGTAGATGTAAATCACCTGGTTTATTTTTTAGTTTGGCCAGATAAGTTGGACATTGCTTCTTATGATGCCCGGGCTGCTTGCAGTGATAACACTTGCCCTTAGCCTTTTTCACACCAGCAGTCGCGCCACCAACAGAGGGTTTTTGAGCCTTTTTATTTTTCTGCCCGCCTCTCGGATTAGAAGAAGAACCTGCCTCAAAACTCAATGCCACAGGAGGAGCTTGTGACTTGATAATAGTCTCTGCCGACTGCAGCTCATTCAGCAATTTCGCAAGGGACAAATCCATTTTGTTCATGTTATAATTCAGGCGAAACTGTTGAAAACTGTCAGTCAAAGTCTGCAGGATCATTTCAACCTGCGTGTCCTTATCAATGTTAGCTCCAAGAACCTCCAGTTCATTCAGAAGACTCATCATCTTCAGAACATGGTCCCTGACCGATGAACCTTCAACCATTTTGGTATTCAGAAGGGCTTTCATAAGCAGAATTCAGAAGGGCTTTCATGGCAGCCTGCTTAGCCGCACGATTATGATCTCCGAACATTTATTTGAGATTTTCCAGAATGTCATAAGCAGACTCCATCTACTGATGCTGATGTTGCAGAACATTTGACATGGATGCCAAAATGTAACACCGCGCCATCTCATCAGCCTTAGNTCTGTCTGATTGGAAATCCGAATCAGTATACCCAATAGGTACAAGATCATCTGAATGGTAGATCAACATGTAATCCTTAGTCCTTTTCAGGTACTTGATTATATGTTTAACCGATGTCCAATGCTCTTTCCTAGGATTAGACGGAAATCTGCTAACAACACTAACGGCAAAGCAGATATCAGGCCTAGTGCATAACATAA
>MU716822.1:5536-38931 GCA_026770625.1 Nicotiana glauca | reverse complement strand
GCCTTCATCTTTTCTATCTCTTCATCGGTCTTAGGAGACTGATCTTTAGATAGAGAAATTCCATATCTGAAAGGAAGAAATCCTTTCTAGGAATCATGCATGCTAAACCTGGAGAGTATTGTATCAATATAAAGACCTTGGGACAAGGCTAATATCCTTTTCTTGCGATCTTGCAAGAGTTTGATCCCAAGGATATGAGCCACTTCTCCCAAATCTTTCATATCAAAATGTGTGGACAACCACTGCTTAACTGAACTCAACATGCCCACATTATTTCCTATGAGCAGTATGTCATCTATATATAAAATAAAAAATGCCACTTTGTCCCCATCCCACTTTTTGTATACACAAGATCTGTTAAGACACTGATCAAAACCAAAAGTTTTAATCGCCTTATAAAAACAAGTGTTCCATGCCCTAGATGCCTGTTTTAGTCCATAAATGGACCTTTTAAGCTTACACAACATGTGCTCTTTACCACTTTCGATAAAACCGTTTGGTTGCATCATATAGATGCACTCATCAAGACTTCCATTAAGGAAAGCTGTCTTGACATCCATTTGCCAAATCTTATCATTATAATGAGCAGCCATGGATAAGAGAATCCTTATAGACTTAAGCATGGCTACCGGCGAGAAGGTTTCCTCATAATCGATCCATTCTTTCTGAGTAAACCCTTTCGCTACAAGCCTTGCTTTAAAAGTTTGCACTTTTCCGTCTATACCTCTCTTTTTATTATAGATCCACTTGCATCCAATGGGTTTAACCCCATCAGCTGGTTCTACGAGATCCCAGACCTGATTAGAGTACATAGACTCCATCTCTGATTTCATAGGAGCAACCCACTTATCGGCATCCTTATCATGTAGTGCTTGGTCGTAATTGACAGGTTCGGGGGTAGGCTCCTCATGGATCCTATCATATGATTCTCCCAAGAGCGTACAACGAACTGGCTGTCTTATTTATCTCCCACTACGACTATGCACTACATCAGTTGCAACTACATCACTTTGATTTTGTGGTTGAACCACATCATCGTCAGGAACCTGAGTCTCCATGCTATCCACAGGGATATCAATGATTTCTTCCTGTTGTGTAGTTTGCTCAACATGACTCCCACTACTTTGTGGTAGTATGACTTCGGGCACTTGTTCTTGTGGGACATTAAGTCTATTGACATTTCTCCCACTACTAAAGTGCAATGGTATGTCAAAATCGACTTCTGGAGTTTGGATATGGTCGTTTTGTTTTCCAGATGACTGAGTTTCCATTCCTTTGCAAAGTTCCTGTAAAACGAGTTTACTTCTAGGAACATGGTTCATCAAATAGTCCTCTTCCAGAAACTTGGCATTTGTGCTAACAATTACCTTTTTCTCTTTAGGACAATAGAATAAACCACCTTTCGTCCCTTTTGGATAACCTATAAACACGCATACATCCGTTCTTGCCTCCAATTTATCCGTTTTCCCCTTTAGCACATGTGCCGGACAACCCCAAACTCGAATATGCCGCAGACTAGGCTTACGCCCAGTCCACAATTCTGTAGGGGTCAAGGGTACTGACTTTGAAGGAACTAAGTTCAGAACGTAATTCGCCGTTTCTAAGGCATGTCCCCAAAAAGACGAAGGCAAATCGGAATAACTCATCATTGATCTAACCATTTCCATAAGAGTCCTATTTCTTCTTTCAGCTACACCATTTTGTTGTGGAGTTCCAGGAGCAGATAATTGAGATGTAATTCCACATTCTGATAAATAACCAATGAAGTCCGTAGAGAGGTACTCCCCACCACGATCAGATCGTAGTGTCTTGATATGTTTATTATGTCGCTTTTCAGTCTCAGTCTTGAATTCTTTGAACTTTTCAAAACATTCAGACTTTCGACGCAACAAATAAATATACCCATATTTTGAGTAATCATCTGTGAAAGTCACAAAATACTCAAAACCACCTCTTGCTTGGACGTTCATTGGACCACACAAATCAGAATGAATTAACTCTAATTTATCACTTGCACGATTTCCTTTTGAGGGGAAATTTCGTTTTGTCATTTTTCCTTCTAAACAAGATTCACAAGTTGGTAGTGCCTCCACTTTCAATGAACTTAAAGGTCCATCTTTGACCAACCTGGAAATTCTGTTTAGATTTATATGACCCAAACGCAAGTGCCATAAATATGTTTCACTCAATTCAGAAGAACGTTTTCTCTTACTTGGTAAATCAACATTATTCAGTTCTTTAGGTGGTAACGGTTTAGGAATAGAGTCAACAACAAAAAGACCATTAATCAATGTAGCCGAAGAGAGATAACGCTTATTATGAGTAATAACACATTTATCAACGTCATGACAATTAAAATCATAACCATCTCTCATAGCGCTAGAAACCGAAATTAAATTTCTTCTAACGGAAGGTACATATAATGTGTCTTTTAAAGCTAAAACTCTACCACTACCAAACGAAATACTAATATTTCCTAATGCTAAAGCTGGGGCTGCTGAACCGTCTGCTTGATAAACATTGATTTCTCCTCTACTTAGCCGCCGCGTTACCTGAAACCCCTGCAAATAAGTGCAGATATGATTAGTGGCTCCCGAATCTACACACCATGACATGGTAGAAACAGCCGCTAAAAATGTTTCAACGACAAGTAGATGTAAATCACCTGGTTTATTTTTCAGTTTGGCCAGATAAGTTGGACATTGCTTCTTATGATGCCCGGGCTGCTTGCAGTGATAACACTTGCCCTTAGCCTTTTTCACACCAGTAGTCGCGCCACCAACAGAGGGTTTTTGAGCTTTTTTCTTTTTCTGCCCGCCTCTTGGCTTAGAAGAAGAACCTGCCTCAAAATTCAATGCCACGGGAGGAGCTTGGGACTTGATAATAGTTTCTGCCGACTGCAGCTCATTCAGCAATTTCGCAAGGGACAAATCCATTTTGTTCATGTTATAATTCAGGCGAAACTGCTGAAAACTGTCAGGCAAAGTCTGCAGGATCATTTCAACCTGCGTGTCCTTATCAATGTTAGCTCCAAGGACCTCCAGTTCATTCAGAAGACTCATCATCTTCAGAACATGGTCCCTGACCGATGAACCTTCAACCATTTTGGTATTCAGAAGGGCTTTCATGGCAGTCTGCTTAGCCGCACGATTCTGATCTCCGAACATTTCTTTGAGATTTTCCAGAATGTCATAAGCAGACTCCATTGACTGATGCTGATGTTGCAGAACATTCGACATGGATGCCAAAATGTAACACCGCGCCATCTCATCAGCCTTAATCCATTTCTGGTAAGCCTTTTGTTCATCATCTGTGGCATCATCTCCAGGTTTTTCTGGACACACCTCATCGAGCACAAATTTGTACTCTTCAGCAATTAGAACAATATCCAAATTTCGTTTCCAATCAACATAATTTGGACCCTCAAGTTTGTTTTGGGTAAGAATGGCAGTAAGGGGATTGAAAGCAGTCATTGTCAATCTGGGAGACATTAAATATTTAAATAGATCAAATCAGTTTGTATTATGAACATTAAAATTCAAAACACATTATATATATACAATCTATGCACCTTGAACAACAAATTTCGATGGGAAAGAAGTTATTCTTGCAATATACATATATAATGACAGATTTTCACTCCATAAACTTAAACAGGTCATACTCAGATGGAGAGTAAACTGTTAATTTAAGCCAAGTGAATATCAACATTCAACATATATTAGTCCCATTGAACCAACATGCATACTCGGATGGAAAGTAAATACAAATAATCAATGACTAGTATAACATAGTGATTATTTATAATATTTTTATCCGATATGGAAGAAGACCTACGTCAACGTGTAAAAATATTATATCACTAATTTTTAACCCCGGAGACCAAGGGAATTGATCCCCACAATTACTGGAATTAAAAAACAACTAAAAAAATTTTAGAATTTTAGAAAAACAGCAAAAACACCATCTAAATGACCCCGAAAGCCCAAAAAACGACTTAGATCATGAAATACATGAGTATTGCTTACTGGGCCGTTTCGCATGGACCTGCCAAGTTTCAGGTCAATCAGAGTCCGTCAACTTTTTGACCTCCGATTTTCTGCCCTAAATCGGCAAAACTTGTTTTTCCGTTTTACATGATAAAATTCAACTTTCAGATTATTCTAACTAAATATCACCAACATTAAAAGGATACATCAAGTTTTCAGAATAATCAATACAACCCATAATAGATAATCACGCCAAAACAGTGCTGGTTTTCAGAAAAACAAGCTTTGCATGTAATTCAAAACTTACATATAGAACATGATGTTAATCCTTATGGTTTATCCTAATTATTTAATCAGACGTGAGTAGTCTCTGATACCAATTGATGGAATATATACCACAGCGGAAGCAAGAACAGAATCTTATTCACGTGTAATCTATACAACTAGCACATATGGAGATTTTCAGATTACCTCTTGAAGCGTAAACACATCAAATCTATGTCCAGTTCCTCAGCTGAAAAATGCACCAGCAGATTTCCACAGTCTTCTACTGTGTTACCCAAACAATAACCGAAAATAGAAAATTTTGGGTGGGCAAAATTCTAGCAGAAACCGCAGTCAGAATCGTGAAAAAAACGTCTAGCCCCTATATCCATATATATAGCTGCGTTTTTAGGTCAAAACCGTTTTCAAAACCTGTTAGGTTTCCTTCTCTCAATAAGGGACGATTTCCACGTTTTCTTTTCCATTAAGTAGGTTTTCACTATTTTCTATTATTTAGGCACAATAGGGACTACAAAATTTAATTAACAAGGCTTCCTATTATGATATTAATTTCGAAATTCTGAAATTAATTTCCATCATAATAAACTACGAATTATTCCACTAAAAATTCGTAATTGCACTCCTTAGTTCAATTTCGAAATTCTTCCATAAAACCTTATTTAACTCCCCATGTTAAGATTCAGATACTAATCAATCAAATTAAATTACTGACTATTTAATTTATTGATTACTTCCTTTAGACTTACACTTAACTTATTTAATGTGTTGGATACAAAATCCACCGACCGGGTTTACACATGAAAACTTATAAGCTTTCATAAAGGAGTATCATAAATCTCAAAACCGAGACATGGATTCCATCAACTAATTATTACTTTGCCAATGTATATCATTGTTATCCAATTTACCAGACTTATTGACTTGCGAAAGAATCTCGCCTTTTAATAAATCAAAACATCAAGTGACATACACAGCTAATAATAATTATATCAGGATTAAGAGTATAAGTACGGTAAATGGACTAGAGAAATTATTTTATAAAGTCAGTATAAAATACTTATCTCTACTTGATCCGTTCAATACATACAAAATGTACTAGCACAAGAAGTTGGAATTAGACCATTCCCATAATCAAGATAAATTATATTTGGTCTTGTGCTACAACCATTCCGATGGCTTGTCCAATTCCATCATTAGATTGTGAACATAAACTTTATGACTTATAAGAACCGATGATTTAATCTTCCGTGTATAGTTAAACTCTATACACTAAATCATCTACTATATAAGCAACGGACACAAACGAATACATGATCTATTTAAAATAAAACTTTATTGAATTGAATAAATAAATAAATAAATAATTGTTCCATAAAGAATACTATAACAATACGCATGGTTTATAGTATATCCTAACGTTTAGGAGGTAGTGTTTCAGTACTATTAGGCTTAGAAGCAGCATTTGGAACAATTGACTCTTGAGGCGTACTTGTATTCTGTGACATACTTCCTTTGCTGGCCGGTGAAATTTGCCACACACTTTTTGAATCTTCTGAGGCTTCCGTTGAACAAGTAAATTTTTCTTGTGACAGTAAAATATGAATTCTCCGATTTATATTCTTTATTTTTATCTATATGACTGGACAGGGAAAATAGATATTAAATTTAAGGCAGTCAAATAGTTCTTTTTTATTGTGAAAATTAATATTAGATTTCAAATGTACATAATTAATTAGACAAACTGTACTTAGAAAATATAAAACCTAAAAGATTTATAATTTTGGTTTGATTACTGGGCGTTTGGACATAAGAATTGTAAAATAAGGAAAAAGTTTAAAAAAATTATTAAGTGAAAACTAATATTTGAAAATTAGAATTATGTTTGGACATTAATATAATTTTGGGTTGTTTTTTAATCTTTGTAAGCGTTTGAACTGAAAATTTTAAAAACAACTTTTTGGGATTTATTGAAATACGATGGTCAAACACTGATTTAGAAAAAAAGAAAATTTATTTTTGAAAAAAGTGAAATTTTATTTATGGCCCAACGGCCCCTTAGTTTTCTCTACGAAAATGACAGGCCGTGCCGAACAGCCGAACAGACATTGGGGAACAAGAAGCATATTTTCTGGCAAGTATTTTTCAATTAGTTTCGGATTAAAATCTTGCTTCATAAATTGCCAATAATAATATAATAAACTATATCTTCTCACTGTATTACATAAAGAACTTTTTACACGTCAAACCATCTCAAGAACTAACATTTTACGTTTTGACTTGACGGAATGAGCAACTATTTTTTTTGGAAAAAGATTTGTTTAACCACTCTCAAAATGCCGGAAAAAAAAAATAAATATATATATTTTACATATATACACACATTATGTATGTTATAAACCAAAATTATATAAATTCTATACACTTCTTTGACTACCGAATGTAATTGTTCCTGATGCAGGCTAAAATTGATAATTACCCTGGTTGTTTTTTCCTTTTGGAAGGACTCTACAAATCAAAAAAGACTTTGAATTCGACGAATTAACCCACAACAAGGCAAATATGAATGTCAATCATAACACTTACCACCAAAGTTTTCTTGTCGCACCTTCATCTCCTACTGGAATGAAAAATCAAAGCATCTTTTTTACATTTGGTATAATAATCGGAAAGGAAATACAGATACATAGTTTTTAGAAATTGAGAGTAGAACATCTAAACTCTCTACATACTGCAGGATATCAATCAACAGCTCCAATAGCACAAGTTAATATCAAGCTTGAGAACAAAAATTACGACCATCAAACAATATAATAGCCGGCAAGAGAACGACTTTCTCGATAGCTACAGAGTACATACAGTGTTACCAAGTGGATATAAAATGGTTATTCTTATGAAATTCTAAGTATAGCAATTGAGTTCTAAAAACTGAAGCTAAAGCAACTCTAAACACGGAGCCTGGCAATCAACACAGATGCTTCACAAATTGGACATCAGTCACGCATTCGTCTCTTTATGGTCATTCCCAAATAGCCATATTCACAGAGTCCGCGCCTGTTAAACAAACCAGTGCCATTACATCAAAACATAGTCCTAGGGGCAAAAATCCTGAGGAGCCTTCTATGATGGACATAGAAGGATAAAATGCAGCATTTCGTTCAAACACGGACAAAAGAAATTATACTATGTTTGGCTAACCCCTCCCCCCTTATTTTCTCGAGTAGGAGATAGCATGGAACACCACAAGCCAAAACAACCACAAGTAACATCTGAGTATGGCTACAGTTGCAGCATATCCACAGAAACTGGTTTAAACTCATCTCATTTTTTATCTGGAAGACAATTGCGAGTTAACCATACTATCTTTTTTTAACTGTCTTTTTTTAACACTATCACTCCATTCTAAGATGTTTTATGACCGTTTGACAACAGGAACCTTTAGAAAGCTTTTGTAGCTGGAACTGTTTCAAATACAAACAACCATTCTTAGAAGGGGCAAATGATTTAAAAGTCATGCATGCCCACCTATACAGACCAGCCTCACGTGCTTCAGATATCAGACTCGCGCTTCTATTTCCGCTTTTCCAACTTCTGTGTCCAGTTGTTATTGTTGTTATGATTATTATATTATTATTGTTGGTAAAGGAGTAAGTCCTGCTTAACAATTTTTTATACAAGTAGGAACAAGTGGAGAAGTATCGATCACCATATGGATGACAGTATCAAATTATCAGTGGAGAACAAGGAACTTGCCTTACAGAAAGAACTAGAAAAATTTCCTCCCAAAACCTTGGTCACCACTAGCCTTGCCATCTCCAAAGTCATCAGAACGGCTCGAACGATTTTCATTATCAGAACGGACACCACCAAATCCACTAGAGCGGCCTGAACCAAATCCTCCAAAACCAGTTGAGCGATCTGAACTCTCGGAATTTCCAAAGCCACCAGTCCGATTTGAACTTCCAAAGCTTCCGAAACCACCACTACGGTCTGAACCACCAAAATTACCGAATCCTCCCTGACGATTGGAGCCACCAAAATTCCCTGAGCGGCCTGAGCTCGGTCCACCATAGCTACCCCCTGATCGTCCAGAATCGGATCCACCAAATCCACCTGTTCGACCAGAAAATCCGCCTTGCCCACCAAACCTGCCGCCAAAATTTCCATAGCCACCAGAACGACCTGAACCTGAATCACCAAAGCGACCACTTCCCGTGCCACCATAAGAGCCAAAGCGACCACCACTTCTGCCCATGTCACCGAACATGTCTGTTGCTCCAGCCTCCACTTCTATCCTTGGAAGCTTTTTTCAGAAAAGTACATGCAAACAAGATAATTTGATAAGATGATAAAATAAGAAAATAACCTTGGTTACCACTGTACAAATAACCTAATTTGGCCAAGCAAGAACAGGGAGTACTATGATACTTATGTGACAAGATTTTGAAAATTGCTGGAGCCAGCAGTAAAACGCTTCATTTTCAGCTCTTTTCCAGTTTATATACTCTCATGTTCAATATTATTGAGTTAAGTATCCATCGGACTGGCCCCAAGGCTTTGGTCTAGAGGTAAAGAGCAGCATGCACTGTATGGGCTAGACACACATCAGGATAAGGCGATGGGCTCATTATCCATTGAGTTTCAAACCACTTGCTACCGACCCTCAGGATTTCTCGATTATCAAAAGACAAAGTATCCATTTAGACCAATGAAAATAGTGATAGAAAGTAGAAAATCACTTAATTTGAACCTCACAAAGAAACAAAGATTCAGCCCTGCATCTGACTTTCTCAGCAAAATGGAAAGAACAGAAGACATAGAGAGTGGGTAACCATGCTCCATGAAGTAAACGAATACCTGAACTACTTCAAAGGTCAACATGAAATTAAATTTTAGTTTGTCTACACTAGTATTCAAATAATTGCACACCACATCTACCTCACATAATTGCATGCCAATGAAGTACTAGATCTTACTACCTCCATTTACAATGTGCCCCATTGAATCTATGCCCAACACCCCCATTTTCTGTGACATTGTTTCACTTGGCACTCAAGGTAAAGATATCTACCTGAGTTACTACATTGAAATCATCAAGAGTATCTTCAAAAGTAATAGTAACAGTAACCTTGCACAAACAAAAGCATGGCATTTAAGTGAAGAAGTGTAGAGGACGAGCCCATTGTAAGTTTCAAACAGTGGAGCTACTGGTCCTCGGAGATTTCAAAAAAATAATAGTAACAGCAAGTGAAAAGAACGTTGAATATGTCTAAAAGATCAAAGTACGACAACGCATTACGCTATTTCACTGCAATCATAAAACATTTGGGCAAGAACTTTTGATTTTTATTACTCCCTACGTCCAAATTGATGTGATGGTGTTGGACTGCGCACAAAATTTAAGAAAGAAAGAAAAACTTTTGGATCTTGCATTCTAAAACAAGACATAGACATTTGTGTGACTGTAGGATAAAATGAAAATTTTAAAGTTAAATTGTTCATAAATATAGAAAGATGTCATTCTTACTAAAAAAGAAAGAGTGTCACATAAATGGAAACAGGGAGTAAAACAAGTCGACTTTTTGGACCGCATGATAAAGGAGGCTTGCAGAGCTACTATCAGTTACAGCAGCCACAACTCACGTGGCAATTGCAGTCTTTAGAGCATACAGCTGTTTTCTCCAACTGTTTCCATATAAGGTTCACATTCACCAGTGCCATCAAAGGTGACAATGAGGGTAAAATGTGATTGGAGGACATCAAAAAGTAAGAGCACCAGAGATATTAGCAGTCTAACCTCGATAAATCTGCATCCCACATCGCGTTCAATGCCTTTCACATCCCTATGTTGGCTTGAAGAATATATCAGAATTGCATTTCCTTTCTTCCCAGCACGCCCCGTTCGACCGGATCGATGAACAAAGATCTCTGATGAGTTTGGAAGCTCATAATGTACCACCTGAGCAGCAAAATATCTACTTTACCTTCAGAACGAAAAAGACAAAAAGCAGACTGCAACTGAAGAGACTCAATACCATCAGCGGAAGCTTCTCATGTTACCTAATTGGTGCCACGCATAGAAAGCAGAGATGTCCTTAGACGCATCTTACATACTCTTGGCAGCATCCTATTTCAGTTAATAATTTATCCTCTAATATGCAAAAAAAATTAGAAAAGGTATTATCCTCTAATATTCAATTATTTCCCTGGTATACACAGCAAGCTTGATGCACTGGCCAGATATTGGTTTCAAGTTTTTGTTCCTTTCCCCTAGAAAGTTTCAGAGGAGATGTTTTAGGAGAAAGCAATGCACACAGGATAAATCACTCAATAGATGGCGGTGCAGCTGCTGGGAAAAAACATAGGAAAGGGAACTGGCGCAATTGCTTAGTCAGCACACATGTAAAGTTGTACTGAGTTCTGAAATGACGTTTCAACCTTTAAAATATGAAAGATCAGGCAAGATTTGATACTTTGATATGCAACTTCCACCTAACGCCTTCTATTACAGGTATATTTGCTGGTTTGTTGATCAACGGTTCTAACAGAAGGTTTTCTGATATATGCTCTCTTTTTGTTGGGAAGTGCAGATGAAGAAAGAGAATATTATAACCCAGAATCACAAGTAGGAGAATAAAAGACCAACCAGATCAACATTAGGTACATCAAGTCCTCGAGCAGCAACATCAGTGGCCACCAACACATTGAATTGACCTTGGCGGAATCCTGATAGAGTTCTCTCCCTTTGGCTTTGTGAGATGTCCCCATGTAAAGCTTCACATTTTAAACTCTTTTGCATTACATAAGCCAATCTATCAGCATCACGTTTAGTCTGAGTGAAAACAATGCACTTCCCTCCCTTTGCATGCTCCTGCAGAAAAAATGAAATGCTCAATTAGTTTCAGATATTAATGATTGTCGAAAAAGTAGATAGCAGAAAGACCATTCTCTTTATGGTGGTGGCAAAAAAAAAATAGAGCATGGCTTAGAACAATATGTTGGACATAAAGTAGGACAGAGAGGAGACTGAGGGTTTATATCCATACGGTTATTAGAGGACCCAGAATTGCTGGTTTTTGATGCATCTCACAAGCAATTGAAAACAAGGAAATCCCGTCAGCCAATTTCTGATCAGAATCTCCTACCTGGGATAAACATTAGACATAAATTATTTGAAAAACTAGCCTCCAGGGTTCTTACAAATTAAGAAGGAAATTCGTATTAAAATGTTGAGCATTTTGGCCTCACAAGATCAATGTGAATAGGATTCTTCAGGAACTTGTTGGTAATCTTTAATATCCAACTCGGCATTGTGGCTGAGAACATCATTGTCTGATGTTTCTGTCGAACATTTTCTAAAATGGTCTCAACATCCTCCGCAAACCCCACATTAAGCATTTGATCAGCTTCATCTAGAACAACAAACTGGATCTCTGACAAATTCAAAGCACCCCTCTTCAGCAGATCAATAACCCGACCTGGTGTACCCACAATAATATCTACTCCTCTATCAAGGGAGCTCATCTGGCGTGAAATGGGGACACCACCATAAACACACAGTGTATCCAGACCAGGAGCAGATTCAAAAAATTCTTTATCCACTTGTTTTGCAAGTTCTCTTGTTGGTGCCAAGACTATAGCCAATGGGTTCCTCCCACGTCTGCACAATTAAAAATAAGCAGAATTTCTCATGTGTAACAAGTTTCAAACTCTCAAGAAATATTCAGAATCAAACTTTAATAACACTTGCTAAACCTAGCAGATGACAAATCTATATATCATGCTGCTAGCACATTTATACTATTAATATATAAACCCAGAGGAGAAAGCAAACTGAACAAACCCATGCTTCTCGTTGAAGCGAATGATCTTATCCATGATGGGAATGCCAAAAGCTAGTGTCTTTCCAGTTCCAGTTCTAGCTCGACCAATCATGTCAGATCCTTGCATTGCTGGTTCCAGAACAGCTCTCTGCACAACCCAAAAAGAATTAAAGTCCGCATCTCTCTTTGCCTTGCATCACATGGCCAAATTAACCTAAGGCTACGCATTAAACCATGTAGTAAATGACTAAATTAAGCTCATTCTACAAATTAAAACACAAAAGGACATAACATTCTAAACGCGACTTTAGGAGAGAAAATCTTCATATGGTAAGTGCCTTACTAATCAAGTGGTTAAAAAGTTTGAAGACCAAGGTTCAGATCCTAACTTGGACCCAAAAAAACTGCGTGATATCTTCACATCTGCCTAAGCTGGTGCAAAGTTACCAAATACCTGGGATGGTCGGTAGCGTCTACTAAGTGGAATAATCGAGGTTTATAATAAATGTTACATGTACCAGTGGAATAGTTGAGGTGTGCCATTATTGAAATAACTGTTAAGTGCTTTACTATAAAAACTAAAAAAGCCACCCCATGAGAGTACACCATACAACTCTAAGTTACTCATCCCTAGATATTATTTTAACTTCATTAACAGAAAGACAAGCAAAAACATACATTAAGGGTTTGTTTGGTAATGGCAAAAATGTTTTCTCCAATGAACATATATTATGTAGAAGACAAAATTAGATAAATAAAAACGCGATCTCTCTAACAACATCAACTTAAACAACTTAAGCTTTTAGACGAAATGGTCACACGCTTGGAAAAATTCAACCAATAGAGGGAAAATGGCATCATTCACTTTACATCATTATATATCCATCTTTTTTTTTTGTGCACCTCAACTATGTTATTTATTATCAACTCCTAACTCATATAACTTGATTCAATCAACACATAGACTAAAAGACTTTGTCATCAACTTCAATATACTTACCGTAACATTTCCACAAAAGCTAAAAGA
This sequence comes from Nicotiana glauca, assembly GCA_026770625.1. Taxonomy (NCBI): domain Eukaryota; kingdom Viridiplantae; phylum Streptophyta; class Magnoliopsida; order Solanales; family Solanaceae; genus Nicotiana; species Nicotiana glauca. The sequence continues at coordinate 25,810 of MU716822.1, read as the reverse complement.
AAGTAAAAGTTTTTGGGTACAAAACCTGAATAGGGAAGAGTTTATTAATTCCTTTTTTGGCCAAAGCAGAAATGATCTCCTGAGAAATACCAAGTTTTGATATCTCAAGGCCTTCGTCATCCTCAGGCAAATCCGCCACCGCATATCCAGCTTCTAATTTACCACTAGAGTGAAACCCTCTTAGAGAAAACCCAAATTTACTATCAACCCATTTCTCAGTTACTGCACTAGTAGCAGTGGTAAAGCTGTTAAATTGGGAAGTCGGGAGGGCATTTCCGGTAATAAACTTGTCACCGGACGACGTTGACGGCGAGAATAATAGATGAGTAAGGGCATTAAGAGCAACCCTTTTTGAGGTATGTAAAGAAGATGAAGACTTTTTCAACACAAAAAGACTAATCATTTTTTTTCAAAATATGGCAAGAGAGTAAGATCGTGATGTTATATAGAGGGTTTTATTAGGGTTTATGAAAAAGGAGGGAAGAAAGAGGCAACTGATTTACCCTTCAGCAAACTGTGATGGCGGTTGGAGATATTTTTTTTGAGCTATAAAGAGGTTTTGAGGAGCAAGAGAAAGGGGTTTTTGCTGTATCATAACAAATTGTGAAGGGTTTAACAAGAGTATGAAAACTAACTACATTTAGGGTCCAAATAAGATGGGCTGAGATTTGTTTGCTTAGAATGGTACGTTGTGAGGCATGGCCCACCAGATAAGGCCTGAATTGCTTGGAAAACTTGGGCTTGGAAATGTTTGGGCAAATATCACTTGTAGCACGCGGCCGAAATGCAAAATGTATAAAGTTTGTATATCTTTTGTATAACATACAGAAATATATATATATATATATATATCCTTCCTTTTACTAGTCTTCTCGACTGGAATCATAAATGAGTTGTCTTCTCTCTGATGATCTTTTCTATAGGTAGAACTATTGTGAGCGATCTAAACTAATCTACCTCTCTACGAAATCAAAAAACTTTATCAAGAAAAAGAGTCTCATTAACATCTGAATGTGCCAAACTTATGATATTTTCTGGGGCAATTGCATCTATACCCGCTTTTTGTGCCACATTTTAATCCGTGCCCGCTTTGAAAAAAAAATTGCAAGCGTACCCGCTTTTTCGCATAACTTCAGCACACGGGGCTGAAGTAGCAAAGACAATCACACAAAACTTCAGCATTTTAGTAGCCGGGCCTGAACTTCAGCTCTAGAGCTGAAGTTTTATTTTATAAGTTTTTGTTTAGTAACCGGGAAACTTCAGCTTTACAGCTGAAATTTTTGTCTTTGTAACCGGAAAACTTCATCTCTAGAGCTGAAGTTTGCCAGTTATAAAATAAAAACTTCAGCTCTAGAGCTGAAGTTTCTATGTTGTAACTAGAAAACTTCAGCTCTAGAGCTGAAGTTATTGTTTGGTAACTCGCGAACTTCAGCTCTAGAGCTGAAGTTATTGTTTGGTAACTCGCGAACTTCAGCTCTAGAGCTGAAGTTATTGTTTGGTAACTCGCGAACTTCAGCTCTAGAGCTGAAGTTATTGTTTGGTAACTCGCGAACTTCAGCTCTAGAGCTGAAGTTATTGTTTGGTAACTCGCGAACTTCAGCTCTAGAGCTGAAGTTATTGTTTGGTAACTCGCGAACTTCAGCTCTAGAGCTGAAGTTATTGTTTGGTAACTCGCGAACTTCAGCTCTAGAGCTGAAGTTATTGTTTGGTAACTCGCGAACTTCAGCTCTAGAGCTGAAGTTATTGTTTGGTAACTCGCGAACTTCAGCTCTAGAGCTGAAGTTATTGTTTGGTAACTCGCGAACTTCAGCTCTAGAGCTGAAGTTATTGTTTGGTAACTCGCGAACTTCAGCTCTAGAGCTGAAGTTATTGTTTGGTAACTCGCGAACTTCAGCTCTAGAGCTGAAGTTATTGTTTGGTAACTCGCGAACTTCAGCTCTAGAGCTGAAGTTATTGTTTGGTAACTCGCGAACTTCAGCTCTAGAGCTGAAGTTATTGTTTGGTAACTCGCGAACTTCAGCTCTAGAGCTGAAGTTATTGTTTGGTAACTCGCGAACTTCAGCTCTAGAGCTGAAGTTATTGTTTGGTAACTCGCGAACTTCAGCTCTAGAGCTGAAGTTATTGTTTGGTAACTCGCGAACTTCAGCTCTAGAGCTGAAGTTATTGTTTGGTAACTCGCGAACTTCAGCTCTAGAGCTGAAGTTATTGTTTGGTAACTCGCGAACTTCAGCTCTAGAGCTGAAGTTATTGTTTGGTAACTCGCGAACTTCAGCTCTAGAGCTGAAGTTATTGTTTGGTAACTCGCGAACTTCAGCTCTAGAGCTGAAGTTATTGTTTGGTAACTCGCGAACTTCAGCTCTAGAGCTGAAGTTATTGTTTGGTAACTCGCGAACTTCAGCTCTAGAGCTGAAGTTATTGTTTGGTAACTCGCGAACTTCAGCTCTAGAGCTGAAGTTATTGTTTGGTAACTCGCGAACTTCAGCTCTAGAGCTGAAGTTATTGTTTGGTAACTCGCGAACTTCAGCTCTAGAGCTGAAGTTATTGTTTGGTAACTCGCGAACTTCAGCTCTAGAGCTGAAGTTATTGTTTGGTAACTCGCGAACTTCAGCTCTAGAGCTGAAGTTATTGTTTGGTAACTCGCGAACTTCAGCTCTAGAGCTGAAGTTATTGTTTGGTAACTCGCGAACTTCAGCTCTAGAGCTGAAGTTATTGTTTGGTAACTCGCGAACTTCAGCTCTAGAGCTGAAGTTTTATTTTATAAGTTTTTGTTTAGTAACCGGGAAACTTCAGCTTTACAGCTGAAATTTTTGTCTTTGTAACCGGAAAACTTCATCTCTAGAGCTGAAGTTTGCCAGTTATAAAATAAAAACTTCAGTTGAAGTTTTTGTTTAGTAACCCGGAAACTTCAACTCTCTAGAGCTGAAGTTTTTCAGTTATAAAGGGAAGCTGAAGTTTTTTAAAAAGTGGGTGCGGATGCAAACAAAAAGACAATGCGGCTACAGGTTAAAGAGGGGCGCCCAAATAGGGCGCCCCGTGCAATTTTTATTTTTTTTTCTTTGATTTTTAGGAGCCCTTTATAGGTAACCGAACATATACATTTGGTCCATTTAATTCTGCAAGCTTTTTTGACAACATATATTCGAGAAGAGTGTTCTCTTTGGTGCATTGTTTGAATGGAGTCTTGAATAAGACCATTTTGAAAGTAGTTATACTATGTGTAATTTTTGTGCATATATATATTTTGGTTCACTTTATCATAGATTTGTACAAATAGGATGATTTGAGGCTACTATTTATAATTTGTCCTTACTTCAAGGAAGTTTTGGCAAAAATGGACTTGGGGCTAAATAATCGGAAGAATGAAACATATATGCTTGTTTAGTTGTTCATATAAGTTTTGCCACGCAGGATATAATTTGGTACCCTATATTTGTTTCATAAACCATTTTCAAAATTTTCTGAATAAACAAATCTTGTTTGTATTATCACGAACAAAACTTGATAATATCTTCATACTACTTATTTTAATAAATTGCTTACATGTTTGCAAAAAAAGTCAGAGGCTACTAATATGCATATACCTATTTAACATTCTGTAATATATGACACATATTTTTACAAACGTTTCATATATATTATTTTATGTAGTTTAATACTGAAATGAGTAAAATGATATGGTATTTGTAATTTAAAATTTTATACAAGAAAATTAAATAATGCATTAATACTTAATTTCCTGACAAGAATATTTTCCTTATACAACAATGTAAAGGAGCCTTTAAGTGAGGTGAGATATAGTATCGAATTTTTTTTACCTTTTAAGTGTGACGGGATGGATGAGATTATAGATTTTACTGCGTGTGCTTTTTGAGGGTTGGTGTTTAACTTTTATATCCTTCTTAAAGAAGACTAAGCAGATCTATTATTATTTGAAGATTTGGATTGAACCTAACCACGGGGAATTGTTGGAACGGAAAAGACCTAAAAATGCTATACAACTTACAGAAATTGTATGTCGATGACATACGTTAAAAGATCGCTATTTTCATGCTACTATCGTTATACTTTTGGCCTATTTATGCCATTTATTGACAAACGGTTCATTTTTTTTAAATAATTAGAATTAATTTTTAGACCCCACATTTCCACGTGTCTGTATGTTATTGGTCCGTCTTTACCCGGCCCTACATTTCTTTTAACCCTAGTTATGTTTAATTACTTACCCATACCCAACCCGATAAAACAAACCCATCTTTTAACCGAACCCTTAATTCCTTCACTCCAGTCGTCTCTTTCTTCAAACAAATCCCCTTTCTCAAAAATCCATCTTTAGTCTTACTAGGTTTTCAAACGGAAGCCAGGCTATCGTCGACGGTGGCTTAAAAATTTGCTTTTGTCGGAAGATTGATGTAACTTATCAAGGTTAGTAGCATATTTAAAGATGAAAAAACTTATTTAATTTGGTGGGTGGGGTTTAATAGGGTGGGTGTAGATTCTATTCATATGGGGATGACTGTGCATGTGGGGTTACTTGTTTTTGTCTTTCATAAATGTAGTGTAAATCATTGTTTATTCTCTGAAGTTCCATCCTTTTATGTTTTTGTTCTTTTCTATTCCGGTCCCCCAAATATTTGTCTTTCTAGGGTTTTGTTATTCTTGTATTTTTTAATTGCGGACGTGTAATTCTAATTTATTTGCTCAATTTTCTATTTTATTTTCTTTTTGCATGTGAACTTTATTGAAGCATGACTGACACACTGGATGTGTATTTCAACTATGGGGGTGAATGCATAATTTCTCCAGATTTATTGTATAGTAAGAAGCCGGTCCATATGTGGAACAGGTTTGACTCAGATTTGTTGTCTTATAAAGATTTATGTGAAGAGTTTAGAAAAGAGTTAGGGTTTTAGTTGTTAGGCCGTCGGGTGGGTTCTATATGATTGATGGAGATGATGGTATCAAGGCATTATAATGTCTTATATATTTGGGGTTCAAAATTATAAACTTGTTTGTTGTAGATGAGTTAGATTTGACTATCCACACTCAAAGTATTCTGCATCATACTAAAATATTTCATGTAGATGTTGAAGCAATATCTGAAAATGAACATGTTATTAGGCATTATGATTTTGATGTTGATGTTTCATCTGATGTTAAATATGATTCTGAAGGACTTGCGATTATTAGCAAACAAAGAAGGAGGGTAGTGAGAGATGGGTTGGAGAACTTTAAGGAGTTGGATAAGGGTATGGCATTTAGCGATATTGTGGAAGCTAGAAGGATAGTGAACTATTATGCAATTACTAATGGGTATGACTTGAAGACTGAAAAAACATATACTACTAAGGCTAAATATGTTTATGATGTTGGATGCCCTTTTAGATGTTCTATCTCAAGGGATAAAAGACTAATGATTTTAGTATCAAAACTTGAAAGCGGTCCATAATTGTAATCCTTGTTATAAAAATCTAAGGGATGATGCTAAGACATTAGCACAATACTTTAAGAATAAACTACAAAATAATTCCAAGTATACTTTTTAGGATATGAGAGGGGAATTAGAGATTTTAAGCTTAATGTGACAAAATCTAAGCTTAAAAGGGCTAAGGTGAAGGTCTTTAAGAACTTAGATGGGAGTTTCAAGGATGAATATAACAAGCTTGAAGCCTATGGTCAAGAACTAAGACAATCTAATTCTGGGAGTGATGTTGCAATCAACATATCAAATGATGCTTTGGAAGAAGGAGAAATGAGGTTCTTGAGATTGTACATATGTTTCCGAGCTTTGAAGCTAGGCTTCAAAAGTGGAATGAGACCACTTATTGGTTTGGATGGTACTGTCTTGAAGGAAAAATGCAAGGGTCAACTATTGGTGGCCGTGGGACAGGATTCTATGAATCGGTTCTATCCACTTGCTTGGGCAATGGTTGACAAGGAAACAAGCAGGACCTGGAGTTGGTTTGTTGAACTTTTGAAGAGGTCTTTGGAACTAAATAATGGGGCTGGAATGACATTTATACCAGATATGCAAAAGGCACAAAATTTCACTTATGAAATTTCAACTAACTTGCTGATTTTCTTCTGTTTCTTTTGTTTTCACTTCTGTTTTTTTCTTTTTGTCAACGCCTTCGGATTTCTTTAGCTTTTGATGTTATCATAGGGATTATTAGATGATGTGAGCACTATAGTACCTGATGCTCATCATAAGTATTGTGTTAGACACATTAAAGCCAACTGGTTAAAAATAGAGGAGTGGAGAAATGAGGAAGTTGATGTGGTGGTGTGCTTGAAGTACTTATGAAGAATAGTTTAAAGATCAATTGTTGAAGCTTGGGGGGTGTCAAAGGATGTTGCAAGGGACTTGATCAACTATTCACCAAAAGCATGGTGTATATCCTACTTTGATACACATTGTAAAAATCTAATGGTGGATAACAACTTCACTGAGTCCTTTAATGCATGGATTCTAGATGCTAGACATATGCCAATTATCAAGATGTTGGAGGGAATAAAGATCAAGGTAATGGAAAGGCTTGCAGATTATGAAGGCAAAACTATGAGCTGGAATGCCAATTTTAGTCCACCATGTATGAAACTATACAATGACTATAGGGCAATATCACATGCTTTCACTTTGAACTTTAATGGAGACTATGGCTTTAAAATCACAGAAGGTAAAGACAAACATACTATGAATCTTGATAAGAGGAGATGCACTTGTAGGTTATGGGATTTGTCGCGTCCCTTTTTCTCGTGAAATCGGGTTTCGATGTCGTGACAATACTTTTAAGGAAGGTGTTAAAAGAGAAGAAGAGTCGCCACCTAACATGTTTAAGGTGCGTTAGGACACCTATTTGCAAATAACTCTGTTTTAACTAGTTTTGATAGATCTTAAATACTCTTGCCTTATGTTTTGATGATCTAACAAACTTATTGATAAGAACCAGATAAGGAACCTGACCTACTTGGATTGCTGCAAACTTGAACTGATCCCAGCTAAGGATAAACTGCTACAAATTCAGAAGCTAGGAACCAATCAAGAACCTGGTACTCATGTGGTTACTATGTAGTAGTATAGTGCCATTTGGACACAGCTGGAACTGAAGTGACTGCCAACACTATTTCTGCCACACTACAACATACTGACTGCCCACTCATTCTCTAACCAAACAAAGCACTCACATCCCTTCAAGTGATGTGATCAAGATGTATAAAATGAAGCCTTATACAAAGACATCAATGGAAGGTTTCTGTTTCTCATTCAAGCCTTTTGAAAAAATAGAAAAGTCATTCTCTCAAGCTTGAAGAACAAGGTTGAATGCCACTACGGACCAGTTCCTAAAAGATTGATTGTTGTTGTCCTAGTTGAGTTGTAACCTTGTTATTGTACTTACTACATCTCCTAAAATCGCTTACATAGAAGCATACTGATTAGGAATCCTCTTGTAAATTCCTAAACTCGCTGAGTCTAGGTTGTGACTAGATTTAGTCATAAGGAAAAGTCTTTGTAATTGTAGAATTACAAAGTGGCTTGTGGTTATAGCATCACAAGTTAGAAAAAGCATTTGTAACTAGGATAGTCACAAAGTGGCTTGTGGTAAAGATACCACAAGTTATTTGAGTAAATCGTTTGCAATAGGAAGTATTGTAAAGTAGCTTGTAATATGTAAGATTACAAGTTAGTAAAGTTAAAAGCCTACAGGTGTAGGTCGTGGTTTTTTTATCCCCCTGTGCGGGATTTTTCCACATAAAAATCCTCTATCTCATTTACTTACTGCTTTACTAAGTGCTCTCAGCGGGAACTTGTAGAGGACCAGGTACTCTACGGTTTGGTGGACCCATACAAACTAACAATTGGTATCAGAACATGTTCCTCCTACCAGGTTAACACCTAGGAAGGATCATCATGATGGTTCCACTAAATCATGAAGAAGGTCAATCCATATACCACCCACCCAAGTTTGATGGAAAATACTATTAGTGGTGGAAAGCTAAAATGTATAATTTCATCATAGCTGAGGACTGCAAGCTTTGGGATATTATCTACGATGGTCTGTTTGTTCCAATCAAGACCAGCGGAGAATACACTGAAGCAGACAAGAAAATAATGAAGAAGAATGCTCGTGCCAAGAAAATTCTGGTATATGGTTTGGAACCTAACGAGTACGATAGAATCTCTACATGTGACACTGCCAAGGAAATATGGGAGGCTTTGCAAATAGATTATGATGGAACTACACAAGTAAGACAAGATAAATCTAATGCTAATGATAATTCTATGATGGCAGTTGAAGGCGAGGAGATTGGATATGACTCAACGCTTGCTTTGATGGCACAATCAGACAATGATGAATACAATGGCAATGAAGAGGTAAACTTCAGGGATGTTCAGAAAAATCTGAAATTATGCTCTCCAAAAAAACTCATGTGCTTAGCTGATGTTTTAATTACTGCTTTTTGTAGTCTTGCAGAGGATATGGATTCCTCTTCTTAGAACTAGAAGAATCTAAACATATTAGAAAAGACTTTGTGGCTGTAATTATTGATCAAAAGAAAGCCATTGAAACTCTTAGAAAAGAAAAGAGTGATCTCTTGGCAGAAACTGCTAGCCAAAGGAAACAAATAATAGAGTCCTTGACTAAGTCAAAACCTAAAAACCCTGAAAGAGGAAAGGAGATAGTTAGTGATGAATATGTTAGGCTTGAAGATGAGGTGAAGGACTTGAGATGTAAGATGAGTGCTGGAATTGAGAAAAACAAGTAATGAATGATCTTGAGAAGTCTCTAAAGTGGACCTGGTCCGTAGAAGCTACCCCTGCCTTGTTCACTAATGTCATTAAAAATGGGCGGGGAGTAGGGTTCCCAAGGAGGAAAGCTCTTTACAACACTCACAGTAAGAGCGCCACTGCATCTGATAACTGGCCTTGTACCCAATGTGGGAACACTGGGCACCCTAAGGAAGGTGTCCAGGCCAAGAATCAATCAGTATCAAAATATAAAGTGGCTGCTGAAACTGTGACTACAAAAGAGGGACCAGGTTCTACTCACAGAAAACTGACTTTACCGACATGGACTAAGAGAGCTCTTATTCATCCTCTTGGTTACTACAAGGGACCCAAACTTGTTTGGGTTCCTAAAACTAACTCATAATCTCTTGTACAGGGAATAATGAAGGGAAGTGGTAAACAACGGTTTGTGGACAGTGGGTGTCCAAACACATGACTGGAAACACCACAGACTTTCTCTCACTAAAACCCTGCAAGGAGGGAGTGTATCCTTTGGCAATGGAAAAAGGGGTACATTCTTGGAGTTGGAAAAGTTGGAAAGTCACTCACTCACTCTATTGAAAATGTATACTATGTCAATAGACTCAAGTACAATCTCTTGAATGTCTCTCAAATTTGCGATAAAGGAAACACGGTGGAATTCTTGTCCAAAATATGTACAGTTACTGACCTTGTGACTGGTGAAATAGTTCCGGTGGCCAAAAGATATAAGAACATTTATGTTCCCGATTTCGAATCTTTACAAACTGGCGATCTGAGTTGTCTGAAGGCGGTTGATGATGATGCTGAACTATGGCATAGAATACAGGGCCATGGAAGTTTTTCTCTTCTGAATAAACTAATTCAGAAGGACCTGGTCCATGGTCTACCTATATCGCAACTTAAAACTTAAAAGGTCTGCGATGCCTATGCCAGAGGAAAACATGTAAAGTCCTCCTTTAAGTCAAAAAGAGATGTGAGCACCTTAAAGCCGCTTGAGCTCCTGCATATGGATATGTGTGGACCTATGAGGGTGCAAAGCAGAGGAGGAAAGAGATACATCTTCGTGATCGTGGATGACTATTTCAAATTCACATAGACCTTGTTTCTCAGAACAAAAGATGAAACAGTTGAAGTATTTGCGGCCTTTGTGAAGATGGAGTCTAGATTTGTATGCATTAGATCAGATCATGGAACAGAGTTTGACAATGTCAAGTTTGATGACGTTTGTAATGAAAATGGCATCACCCACAACTTCTCAGCTCCCAGAACTCCACAACAAAATGGAGTAGTAGAAAGAAAGAACAGAACTCTGGAAGAAATGACAAGAACAATGCTGATTGACAGTGGACTTCTAAAGAATTTTTGGGCTAAAGCTGTCAACACTGCCTGCTATTTGGTGAACATGTGCATGATCAGATCAATCCTGAACAAGACCCCATATGAATTGTTGAATGGAAGAAAACCCAAGTTGACTTACCTAAGAATATTTAGATGCAAATGTTATGTTCTCAACAATGGAAAGGATCAGCTTGGTAAGTTCGATGCCAAAAGTGACGAAGGTATATTTCTTGGCTACTCTTCTCAAAGCAAAGACTACAAAATATATAACAAGCGGACTCAATGTGTTGAAGAAAGTGTCCATGTTATCTTTGATGAATCTCATCCATCCTGTGAGAAGAATGTTGAGGAAGACCAAGATGGAGAATCCTTACTTGTTCCCAGTGAAGTCATTAACATGACAAACGGAAAGGCAGATATGATGAGCCAAGTGAAGGAGGCAAATGAAGACAATGCTGGGTCATCATCAACAAATCCAAGCACTTCAATCACAACTACTGAAGCCGAAGAAAGAGTGGCTGATGCAGTTAAAGGAACTCCACTGGCATCTGAGAGAAGGATAGAGGACAATGAACCAAACATATCATCTTCCTCTCAGAATGAACCCATGCATCTAACTAGAGACATCAAAGTTCTCACCTCATAGATAATATAATCACTCTTTTAGATTCCGGAGTCCAAACCAGGTCAAGAGCTAGAAATTCACTTGCCTTCTCAGCCTTTCTCTCCCAATAGAACCCAAAAACATCAAGGAAGCCTTAAAGATGCAGATTGGATCACAAGCATGCAAGACGGGCTGCATCAGTTTGAGAGAAATAACGTTTGGCACCTGGTACCTAGACCTCCAAATAGAACCATTATAGGAACCAAATGGGTATTCAGAAACAAGCTCAATGAGCATGGAATTACCACAAGGAACAAAGCCAGGCTAGTGGTTCAAGGTTACAATCAGAAGGAAGGGGTTGACTATGATGAAACATTTGCTCCAGTGGCTCGCAAGGAAGCCATCATAATTTTGATTGTCTTTACTTCTCATATGGAATTCACTTTGTTCCAAATGGATGTCAAAAGTTCATTTTTGAATGGACTACTTAAGGAAGAAGTCTATGTGAAGCAACCCCCTGGGTTTGAAAGTCATGAGCACCCTGAATATGTGTTCAAATTGGACAAGGCCCTGTACGGGCTAAAGTAGGCTCCCCGAGCACGGTATGAAAGATTGTTAAAATTTCTCTTAGAAAATGACTTTAAGAGATGGAAGATTTACAACACTCTTTTCTTAAAGAAACGAGGAAGGAACCTACTCATCGTTCAGGTTTATGTTGATGACATCATTTTCAGAGAAACATCTGACTCTCTGTGTGAAGAATTTGCAAAACTTGTGGGGAATGAGTTTGAAATGAGCATGATGGGGGAATTAAATTTCTTCCTGGGTCTTCAAGTAAAATAGTCTCCAAAAGGTACTTCCATCTGTCAACAGAAGTATATCAGGGAGCTCTTGAAGAGGTTTGACATGGAAGTATCAAAGGTGATAGACACTCTCATTGCAACTGCCACTCGACTGGACATGGATGAAACATGGTCTCCTGTGAATCAAACAATGTATAGAGGCATCATTGGGATTGTGTGCGAGGTTTCAATCAAATCCCAAGGAATCTGACTTGAAGGCTGCCAAAAGAATACTGAGATATCTCAAAGGCACGCAAGACCTGGTGCTATACTATCCATCATGTGACAATTTTAATCTGATTGGGTATGCTGATGCATACTATGAAGGTTATCTTGTGGATAGAAAAAACACTTCTGGAATGGCTCACTTCCTAGGATCATGCCTTATCTCTTGGGGAACAAGAAAGCAAAACTTAGTGGCTCTTTCAAAAGCTGAAGCTGAATATGTAGCTGCAGCATCCTGCTATGCTCAGCTTCTGTGGATCAAGCAGCTACTGGAGGATTTTGGAGTACTCACTGAGAGTGTGCCCCTCATATATGACAACACCAGTGCACTCAACATGGCAAAGAATCCAGTTCAACATAAAAGAACAAAACATATTGATGTGAGACATCACTTTCTAAGAGATAATATGGAGAAAGGATTGATATGCATAAAGTTTTGTAGCACAGAAGATCAGATTGCGGATATTTTCACCAAGGTAATAAGTAGGGAACAGTTTGAAAGAAACAGAGTAAAGCTGGGACTGTTGAGGCCCAATTAAAAACTTGATCCCCTTTTGGTTTGGCTCGTGTTATTAAGAAATAATTTGTTCAAAGTGTTTTCTGGCCCTGTCTAACTCACTTCAATATCGTTGCAGGTAAACACGCATGATAAGCATAGAAGCAGTAGATGTAGTACATGACTGATAAAAGTGGATTAATTCGTTTTAAAAAAAAGGCTTGAAGAAAATATTTTTCAAGAACCAGGTTCTTGTACTAAAGGTTAGTAGTTCTATGCATCCTTTAATACACGTCTTAAAAGACACAAAATACAACAGGCATGTCATCAAATTTTCAGATCCGGTTGTCACATACCTTTAATTCAAATGTTCCATCTCCCTCTGAAACATCACAATTCTCCACGCCCAACCGTCGTTTCAAAACCGGTGCCTATTCTTCTCCCATCATAATTACCCTCTCCATTTTAAAACCCCTCTCTTCTCAACCATAAGCCCTAGGTTAGATTCACCCAAAAGAAAGGGATCATCACACCACCTCTTCTAATGGATGAGAAAACGTCTGATCTCTTTGCCTCAACCGTTCCCACCTCTAACCCATCTATGGAACCCCCAGCCTTCACTGAGTCTGTATCAATCCCTACCACTCCTGCTAATATCACGCCTTCCCCAGTTTCCCAGCCTTTTTCCGACTCAGAAACCACGGAAACTACTGTTCCGTCTGTTGTACACTCCAGTCAAACCCTAAATAACGAACAAGGTCAGAATACTGAGTTAACAAAAGGCACCGCCATCATTGTCGTTGACTCCATGGTTGTGGAAGCACCTGTTGAAGAAGAAAAGACTGTGTTTGTTGTCTCCACCGATGGGATATTACATGAAGTTCTTTCTCAGAGACAAGAGTCATAAAACGTGTGGGTAGAAGGGGCCATTATAGCTATTGAAGGGGAAGCAACAGTATACACTACTGGGGCATCACATGAGGAACTTGATCCCTCTCTGGAGGACACATGTCAGGACTCTCACCCCCAGGAAAATGTTGTACCTACATTCAATGTTGTGCCCTTAGAAATTCAAGAACCAGAGATGCGACCCAGTGATGAGGAAGACCTGGACAACGTGGACCTAGACGTATTCATCAGTAAGCGCATGGTTGTCACTACCCCTGAGTCTAAAATTAAGCGGCCTACTACTAGGCTTCATGTCAAGGTGGCCTATGATTCTGCACTCCAAAAGATCAAGAAAAGTAGTAAGAAGAAAAGAAGAAAGTTGTTAAAAGATGGTGTACCTGTTAATGAGGAAGTCATCCCTGTGGTGGATGTGGAGGAAGGAACGCCGGAGGAACCTAGTTCCCTTATTAGGCAGTCCTCGAAAAGAGCTGAGTTTATTTCCATGGAGAAAGGATCTACTTCTAAGTCCAAGATGAAGGAGGCAGTGAGTGATGAGGACATTCTTGTCAAGTCAAAAGGGAAAGGCAAAGTCAGTGGAGAAAAGCATAAGAAACGCAAATGGGAAACAGTTGAAGAACCCAGTTATCGGAAGAAAGCCAGAAGTGACGTCTGTCTTGGATCTGAGCGACTAAGGCATCAAAAAGTTTTGCTGGGACGCATGTTTGACCCAACAATATCTGAGATGATAGGAATGCGTCAGCTTCTAGAAATGGTGGAGTTTCAGCAATGGACGCATCTGTTCTACATTGATGCTCCTAAAGTGTATGAGGAGGAGGTCAAGAGTTTCTTCTCCGGTCTCTTTCCAGTGGATATTGACCATGTGTGTGCCTCAGTAAATGGGGTGGGTATTGTCTTAGACGTGAAATTACTTAGGGAAATTCTACAGGTTCCTACTGTTGGGGTGTCTAGCATGAGAGATGTTTGTCAATACAACTTCTGAAATGCATTCGTGAATGATAATTCTAATTAGAAGGGGGACCAGGTTCGTAAGAAAGCACTACTTCCCGTCTACCAGTTGTTGTTTGAACTGGTGAACAAAGTCCTGTTGCCTTGAGAAGAAAGGCGATCTATCACTTTCAATTCTGATTTATTCTTAATGGAGCAATTGGACGGTTTCAACCCTGTGAGTCTGCCTGCCATAATGATTGAGCATATGCAGAAAGTGGCTGATTTCAATGATGGCAATCACGGGCTTCCCTAAGGATCTTGCTCACGCAAGTATTCAAATACTTTGAGGTTCCATTGGGAACAGGTAAGGTAGGGACTCGTAAGCAGACATTCTCACAGACAATCTTGGAATAGTGCGACTGTATTGAGAATTATGGGGGTGTAGGAAGCACTTCAACCGTGTCTCAGCTCATTAATGCCCAAAACAGCACAACTGAGGAGATACATCGACTGAATGCTAGTAATGACATCCCGGAAGGCCAGCAAGCTCGAGCGGTTCCCATGTCGAATGATGAGGTGATCCGTTTGACTCAAGAAAATGCTGACCTCAGGGGGCAAGTTGAGAACCTGAAAGTTGAACTGCTCAACGGGCAAAAGTCGGGAAATGCTCGAATAGACCTTGTTCTCTAGACACTTGTCGCTGCTTCCTTTTCCTCCTAAGTTTCCCCTCAGTGACCAACTATCTGGATGTGTTCCTTTTTTTTGTTTCTGTTGATGAGTGGTGGATGTTTTTTTTGTTATGGTTGGGATGTACTACTACTACTGCTCCCGTGATCAAGTCCAAATGCTGCCTCTTCCTTTTTTCAAAGGAAGGGGCATATGAACAAATTTTTTAATATAAATCCTCTCTTATTTTGTCCATTACTTT
The DNA here is from genome assembly GCA_026770625.1 of Nicotiana glauca. Lineage (NCBI taxonomy): Eukaryota > Viridiplantae > Streptophyta > Magnoliopsida > Solanales > Solanaceae > Nicotiana > Nicotiana glauca. The sequence goes on along the minus strand of MU716822.1, from coordinate 10,774 downwards.
CTCTTTGCATTCTATCTTTATCATGATTGTATGCACATATGTGGCATGAGTTAGCTTAGCTGGACTTCTTTGTGTTTTTATTCTTTTTAATGATGCCAAAAGGGGGAATATAGCTATGGACTTAGGGGGAATCACATTGGGGAACTGGTTCTTATATGAATTGAAATTGAAAGATTAAGGCATCGTCTTAGGGGGAACTCACTGACACTACTTTCTGCTGCCTTAATTCTGAACTTATAACTCTTTTAAGTTTGTCATCATCAAAAAGGGGGAAATTGATAGATCTTAAATACTCTTGTCATATGTTTTGATGATATAACAAACTTATTGATAAGAACTAGATAAGTAACCTGACCTATTTGGATTGCTGCAAACTTGAACTGATCCCAGCTAAGGATAAACTGCTACAGATTCAGAAGCTAGGAACCAATCAAGAACCTGGTGCTCCTGTGGTTACTATGTAGAAGTACAAAGTCATTTGGACACAGATGGAACTGAAGTGATTGCCGACACTGTTTCTACCACACAGTAATATACTGATAACCCACTCATTCTCTAACCAAACAAAGCACTCACATCACTTCAAGTGATGTGATCAAGGTGTACAAAATGAAGCCTTATACAAAGACATCAATGGAAGGTTTCTGTTTCTCATTCGAGCCTTTTGCAAAAACAAAAAAATCATTCTCTCTAGCTTGAAGAACAAGGTTGAACGCCACTATGGACCAGTTCCTAAAAGATTGATTGTTTTTGTCCTAGTTGAGTTGTAACCTTATTATTGTACTTACTACATCTCCTAAAATCACTTACATAGAATCATATTGATTAGGAATCCTCTTGTAAATCCCTAAACTCATTGAGTCTAGGTTGTGACTAGATTTAGTCATAAGGAAAAGTCTTTGTAATCGTAGAATTACAAAGTGGCTTGTGGAGATAGCATCACAAGTTAGAAAAAGTCTTTGTAACTAGGATAGTCACAAAGTGGCTTGTGGTAAAGGTACCACAAGGTAGTTGAGTAAATCCTTTGCAATAGGAAGTATTGTAAAGTGACTTGTAATAGGTAAGATTACAAGTTAGTAAAGTTAAAATCCAACATATGTAGGTCGTGGTTTTTTATCCCATTGTGCGGGATTTTTCCACGTAAAAATCCTCTGCCTCATTTACTTACTGTTTTACTAAGTGCTCTCAGTGAGAACTTATAGAAGACCAGGTACTCTACGGTTTAGTGGACCCATACAAACTAACAAGTTTGCATCACCAAAGATCGGGCAAGGGCTTGAAATTACCTCAAAGAAAAGGTGTTAGACACTCTTTGAGATCCACAACTATGGGTCCCAGCCGAACTTAAATTATATGAATTAGTCAAACAAATGCAGACAAAGAAAGCGAGGAGTTCAGGAAGTTTTTTTTATTATCAAAGAACTTTCAACACTTGACTTACAGATAAATAAGAATAAGATTGAGGGGCGGTAGTCCTAAGTTTTTTAGCCTAAAGGATCATCCCATGCAATATAAATAATACTTAGTAACTCCTTCCAAATAGGGTGTTACTCATATTATCCAGTGGGCACATACTATCATCTCCTGCTACCCCATTACGATCTTCAAGTTATTACTTAAAGCGCACTAGTTTTATTATAAGTCGTACCCTATGTGTGCACTACCCGTCCTATACCTATGGTCCATGAGGTTTTGGACCTCTATTTGGATGGTTCTAGACTTTATCTAGGCTGATAAAAAATGCAAAAACTAGTCGACAAGCAAAACATATAGGACTTCACATACAGATAGTTAAAGGCCCAAGTTATCCTACACACATAAACAAGCAAATGCACACAGGTAGTTTAAGCGGTACATGGTTTTAGAATTGAGACTTAGAGTCTTATATGCATGGATTCGAGGTGATTCTGAATTCCAATATCGTATATGCGGTGCTACTGTTCTAAATTAACTGATATACAGATTGTAGGTGTTATAAAACCTACATAAGTGATTTCTAAGCGATAGGCATCTAGACATGCAAGCAATTTGAAGAACCCACATTATTTATTTACAAGATATACGAATGTCGCAGAGTGATTATTAAGAAGAATTGCAGATTTCCAGTCATTAATCTTGTAGATGTTGTGCCTAAGTTATTTATGCACTAAGTGATAATGAAGTATAGAATTATGCATGCTTTTGATAGTGGTCTAAGTGAACAGAGTTGAGAGGTGCATCATTAACGATTATCAAATGAATAATGATATCTTATAGACGTGGTCTCTAATGATTAGCGCCTGGGGACTGATTTTATGGTTATACTTGGTCCTATAGGCATGATTTCTAGTGAACAGTGCGAGACAATATAAAGAAGGCGATCTAGAGTCCTATTGGCGTGATTTCTAGTGTATATTGCAAGATAATAGCAAGAGTCTTATATGCATGATTGCCAGTAAATATGTTGAGGTGAATTAAAGGATAGTTCATTGACATTTGTTCCTATAGGCAAGATTTCTAATAACACATAGCAATAAACATAATTGCAGCATTTTCTACTTGTGTTTGCTAGCAAACAATAACTGTGTGTGTGCTTCCTCTAATGGCATGGTTTATGTAGAGCTATCACACCTCCTTTCGGCGCTACCGCACCCCGCGAGGGCGTGGTAAAGGGAGTTTTTCCAATTAAAGGACAATCGAAACGGGATTTATTATTAAGAGATTCAGAGTCGCCACTTGGGAGATTTATAGTGTCCCAAGTCACCGGTTGAATCCCGAATCGAGGAAAGGTTTGACTCTATTTAACAGTCCGCAAATCAGAAATCTGGATAAGGAATTCTGTTAACCCGGGAGAAGGTGTTAGGCATTCCCGAGTTCCGTAGTTTTAGCACGGTCGCTCAACTGTCATATTTGGCTTATTTATCTGATTTATAACATGTTTTAACTTATGTGCAAATTTTAACTTTTAACCACTTTTAATATTATTATTATTATTTTAATAAAGAATTGCAACGTTGTAAAAATGTATCTCGAACCGCGTCACATCAATGTACCCGTGGTTATCGACACATTTCGACTCCGTTGAGATTTGGATTTGGGTCACATAAATGTGCACCCGAATTTTAAAAAAGTAATTTATTAAAGGCGCGCCTAGAGCGACTAGTATACCATTATTTTGGGTAAGGCCGTGAAATTTTGCTAAACGGTCCATCCCGAGGTCTAAGTTAAAACGCGTATAGAGGGCCCCGCAGTTTAGGTATTTTTATTTGTCGAGGCTCGTCTCATTCATTATTTTTTAAAAGAATTACAACGTCATGGAAATTCATCTCGAACCACGTCACAATTAATGTACCCGTGATTATCGATACATTTCGACTTCGTTGAGATTTGGATTTGGGTCACATAAATGTGCACCCGTGTTTAAGAAAGTAAATTATTAAAGGCGCGCCTAAAGAGACTAACACGTTATTGTTTTGGGAAGGCCGTAAAATTCACTAAACGGCTCGTCCCGAAGTCTAAGTATTGAAATGTACACATATGAGGGCCCCGCAATTTACGTTATATTTGGCGAGGCTCGTCTCATTTAATTATTTAAAAGGTCAACCTAAATGAACTACGATTTTCTATTAAATATTGTCTCTAAAAGGGCCCTAATTAATTAGCATCATTAATTACTATTATTAGAAAAACCTTTCGCGGAATTCGAGCTTCGAACTTAGGTCCACATTTGAACAAGAGGAAAACCTCCTAATTCAAATATGCTACCTAGCTTGGAAGGCCCAAAACCCATTTTATTATTAAGAAGAGCTTGATCGAAATTGCACGAACGTATACTCCAAATTAATTTTAAGAATGTAACCATGTCACGCGAATGTGTACGTAATTATAATTGCAGATCAAGCCCGTATTTTCTCTTCATTATATTTTCCAAAAAAAAAAAACAGAATAGAACAAACTAAGAGCACGCTAATAGATTTAGAGCACAAACGCACAAACTTAACAATCACATTTTTTATGCTTTTAGTCATGAACAACATACACATAATACATCAAACAAGAGTGTCCATAAATGAATATTCCTATTTTTCCTTTTTCCTCTTACCAAAATGCATTTGCTTATTTTATTAAGTTCCCTGTAGGCCAAGGAAAATTACTACTCATATTCATGAAGACAACTTCAACATAAAAATGGTACCATTATTTTAAACGAAATCATATATCATATTCTTCCCAAAATTCATACCATAAGAGATTTTCGAAACAATAAGGTCCATTATTCAATAGAACCCTTTTTTAAAGCTGTAAAAACGTATGATATTTAACATACTACTATTATAAGATTCAAGTAAAACAAACTGAAAATGAGCTACTGTGGCTGCTTTTCGCTGGTTATTGGAGTTGATTTTTGGGGATTTTGTGAATGAGATTCTGCAACTCCATGAGTTGCTATTACAGGGGTTTCATGGTGGTTTTGACGATGGGTATGGCTGCTGCTCGACTGAAGGAAATGGGGACGGTGGTTGCTTGGGACGGGCTGGGGTAACGAGCTGGTGGTGTTATGGTCGTGGTGGACGTGAGGGACGAAGAAGAAGGAGCGGCGATGGCTGGAGCTGGCGATGGGCGTGACAGCAGGCTAGGGTTTAGCTAGGTTTTAGGTTTTTTATGGTGAGGAAGATGTGAATGGCGGACATCAGGCTGTTGGACGGAGCTGGGCAACAGCAGTGGTCGTTTTGGTGGTCAGCGACGGAGGAAGTTGGTGGTTCGCTGGTGGTGCGACGACGTGGGAGATGAGGGCGTGAGAGGGTTGTTTTGGGGTGTGGAGGCTAGGGCTTTTTTTCGTTTGTTTTTGATGAAGAAGAAGATGAAACAATGGGTTTTTCAAAAACGTTAGCCTCCTTTTCTGTCTCTCTGTAATGTGTATTGTGTATATAAAAATGAGAAAGTAACGTGTGACGCCCCCCCCTTCCGTGTATTCCTCCTCAATTTGAGTAAAAGGTGTCTCCCATGTGTGCGGGGTGAGTTCGGATTATTATGGGCTAGTTCCGAAAATTAGGCCTAAAAATGGGTAATTTGAACCTGAATATTATTCTTTGCCCGGAACCGAGAATAAGAACACGATGTTATTTAATTAATCCTACGTAGAAAAATAACTATTAAAATAAGACTCACAATTAAAACAAAACTATTTTTATATTTTTTCAAGATTAAAGTAACTACAAAATATTAATAAAACTATTTTTTTGTAATTTTCGTTTTTAT